>BMAV01006468.1:0-12765 GCA_019973955.1 Trichonephila inaurata madagascariensis
CGTCTCATTAAAGATAAGTACCCTTTTTTTTTACTTGTTAATAGTCTTGTCTATATATGGTGTAATAAGGTTTAACATTCGATTAGATCAGTGCTTCTCAAAGTTTCAATATTCGCGACCTAATATTCAATCATAATTTTCATCACCCCTCATACAATAACAATGTATAGAATTCAATAATACTATACTTTGACGCTAAAACTACAATATGACCTTAACCTCTCAAGTTCAACCGGCGTATATAAACGTCTCGCTCAGTCAAAGAGTTAATTTCTCCGGACGTATACATACATCTTTCCGAAGTACGATCTTTTCTCTGCACAGCTATCCATATAATTATTCCGAAGACTTTGGAATGCAATAAAAGGACCTTGACAAAGTTTGCGAAGGATTTACTTATTTCAGATTATTTGCTCTTTTTATTCTTCACTCTCCCCCCCCACCCCAATACATCACATATGCTCTCCTACGTGGAAAACGAATCTCGGAAATTTTAATAAGCAGTTAACAACGGATTAATTATAAGCCGTTCCAATTATAAAGATAAGTGTTAATTCTTGTATATAATATTATATATGACAATCCCATGCCGGGGTCACTGAAATTATTAAACATGTTTTTAACTTAGACTAATTATACAATACATTGTGTAGCACTGATCCATTTATAAGTGTAATATATCAATGTAAATGTGTATTTTATTTTTTATTATGTCAGAACATATTTTGTTTACTTTCAGTAAATCAATAATTTTTTAAATAATCTTTTGTTTTCGACTTTTCAATATGTTCGCGCCCCCTCGTAGAGTTATCACGCCCCCCAAGGGGGCGCTCCCCACAGTTTGAGAAACACTAGATTAGGTGAATTATTGGGAATACCTGTCTCAAATCATTTCGCGTCTGATTTAATGGCTTCCCAATGCCCCGATCAGCAAACTCTCCACCTCAACCAACATGAGGAGCAAGTACCACGACAGTGTGACTCCAATATATTAATTTATTTCTTTAATCAAAATAAACAAAATTCAAAGCATATAAAAATAATAATAAAACCATTGCTTTATTGTGGTTATTATATACTACTTAAAAAATAAAAGATGCTAATAAAAGCAATTTTGAAAAATGTAGGAATTTATTTTTTTTCTAAAGTATGGGAAGCATTTCAAAAGTAGCTGCTTTTGAGTCAGACGGTAGTAGGCCTTTTCTTATGGTCGATTTTATTTATTCCGTTTTTGATTGAAGTTTTATTTAGTCATATTGTGCTTATATTACTTTTCAAAACGTGACTCTTCGGTAAGATTGCAAAACTAGTATGGAATTTCAAAATATCGAGAAAACTTCAACTTAAGAAGAAAAAAAAAGAAGAAAGAAAGAAAAATGCAATATTTATCAATAAAATTAATTATTTGAAAATAATTTTGACCCTCCTACTCTTTCCTCCCTTGTTTTTAAGACATGCATTATTTAATGAAAAACTAACTTTATAATACTTGTACTATGAATATTGAAAAAAGGCATTAAAATTAAGTCATTAAAATATGCATCAATATATGAATAAATAAGAGTTAATAAAAATTTAACTTTTTCAATAAAAGAGTTCTGCAGTTCATGTTTAGAAGTGCACTACATCATGATAATATTTTTATTTTATTATTTATTTTTTACAAAATTGATCAGTTTATTTATTATTTGGTGTTAAAAAAAAGGGGAAAGTGTTATAAATAATTTGCATTAAAAATCTAACTATATGGTCCCCAAACGATTTTTCCCAAATATTTCTGAAAGATATAATCGGATTGGAAAGAAATTCGGAATTATAGACTCTATTTAGATAACTCTTCACATATTAAGGGAAATGGGATATTATTGGAACGACGGGGCTATTTTTTCAGAAGTTAATTAAATATGCAAATTAAGTCGATTGATTAATTCACTCTAATCGAAATTTAGTTCTTTTTTAACCATTACAGTAATACTAACTTAATCCAGCTGTGATGAGAAAGGGCCAAATTCATGTGACGTCATCGTCACATGATCACTTCTGACACGTGTTTTCAGCCAATCAGTGCATAAATTTATGTGACGTCATAGTCACATGATAAATGCAAACACGTGTTCTCAGCCAATTAGCTCAAGCGCTTCGCCGTTGTCAACTCTTGCTTCTTGCAGAAGCTTTCTTTTAAAAAATACATATTTGTCAACAATAATAACACAAATAAATAAGCAAAATACATTTGATTTAAAAATACACATATAATATAAGAATTTTCTTAATTTTAAAAACTTTTTGAGGATTTTTTTTTTTAATATTTGAACATCTTTATCCAATTAAAATATGTGAAATTTTGTCTAAATTTTACGAATATAGAGTTTGAGTCAGTAGAAGTTTGAATTCAGTTTTGAATTCAATGGAGAACACGTAATTGCCTTTATGACGTAACCGTCATGAATTTAGCCTATTGTGAAAGGTTCTTAGGATTTAAATAACTGTGCTACAAAATAAGTGCGTAATGAATCCAAAGAGTTTAAAATTTTTCTGCTTATAATTTTTCCTAATGCTCTTATTGGATGTTTGGACTCTCTCTTCTCGCCCTGAAGATAATACTGGCCGCGGTAGCCGAGTGGCTGAGGTATCGGATCGTGGCTAGCTTTGTCACGAGTTCGAATCCCGTACCTCTAAAGGCCCGCCGTGTAGGGCAGCGATGCACGCTAAATCTGTCGAGAGCTGAAACGTCCTCCCGTTGGTGTGGTGTGGTAGTTAAGAGAGGGGGTGCCAGCTCAGGTGTCATCCACATCACTTGACCATGGTTCAAAATTACGTGGTCCGTCGCCAAAAGCCCTCGTGTAGCTGAACAACGCGACGTTAATATTCACTCACTCACTCCGTCAAATATTCTTGAGCATACGTTTTCAAAATGGTCCTTGTGGAGCCCTGGGGGTCCTTGCTACTGATGAGGGAGTAGTGGCAGATTAAAATTAATTTTGGGATGCGTGGACAACGTTAGGGGATCTGCGGAAGATTTAATATAAAGTAAAATAATTTTTGGGCAATTCTATTATTATGAAAGTGAAGATACATTAGTATTGATTTTTATGTATTAAAAAATATTTAGAGAAAAGAATTAAAAATTTTGTAGCAAAACAATACATCGTATTTACTTGAATCGAAGCCGCCATCGATTCTAAGAAGCACCCCAATTCTCTACACGATTTGAGAAAAATAAAAAATTGTGTAAAACTCTCATCAATATCCGATACTTAAGTAGTTTTTTTTTAAAAAAAAGTTTTAATAAGAAATAATAAGAAGCTAATGATTTATTTATTTTACCATGCCAAAATCTCAAAATACATGCACGAAACTATAATTACTCTAGCCGTCAGTAACATGTTTCGAAAATGATTCGTCTCTCTGACTTCGGAATTGGAAGCGGCGTCGCCATTTACCCACAAGTTATCATCGTCCGTGGCATCTAATGCATTCGATATGCAACATTTTTTAAAGGAATGTTTTACAGAAGAATATAAAAGAATTATTAAAGGCGGTTGAACCATTTATAAGCAAAAATTATATCATTTTGTTTATGCCATAGAAGTATATTGTTTCATACGTGTCAAATTTTCAATGGATGCTGCTCTGTTTCCATTTATTTTCAGCATATAAAATTGCCTCCTTTTTCATATTTGTGTCATAGCGAACTCGTTTTGATGCTATTACCAATATCTTTGATGTTCAGGAGATTAAAAGAAAGAGTATACAAAAAAAAAATTCCCAAATACGAGCAGACAACAATATTTAGGATAGCTTGAATAGTGGAGATAAACTACGAAATGAGATAAGTCGTCGATGCAAGTGGTCAGAAGGGACAGCTGCATTTTTCCTTTTGAAAGGGATGGAAACTCAATTTTCCCATCCAACAAAAGTTTTGTCTTCGATTCTAAGCCGCACCCGATTATCAGTAGCATTTACACTGGAAAAATAAAACGGCTTAGATTCGAGTAAATACGGTTGATAGGTACATAAACTACAAGCAATGACAAGCGAGGCACGGTGGAATTCAGGTGATCGAGGATACGGCTGGCTATGCATATTTGAATAGGAGCAGAATCTGGCCGTTGTGTGCAATAACGTCTAAAATACGCAGCATAAAGGAATCATGCATCCATTCAATAGTTCAGTTTTGTTTTATGCATAACCCTGGGATATGAAGCGAGTGCAATAAATTTTTTTCAGTTTTGAACAGAATGCAGTATTATTCTTGTACTGTTATATGAAGATGAAGTTCTTTACGTAAGTATTTTTTTAATTCCAGAAATCTCCTGTGATAACCCCCTGGCTGGGGTTATCATCTCTTCATCTACTCGACCTAGATTTGTGGGAGGTAATGATTGATGACCCAAGCTAGCCATAATAAAAGGCCAATTTATTATTATCAATTATAATATTCAAAGACAGTCTTACTCTAGGGAGGAAATCAGGGGTAATATATCATAACCCTAAATCCTAGCACCTGGAATCTTAACCGCTTAACTTTAAGTAAAGTTATCCTATGAATCTCAATCTTCCTTACTTTATTTGAATAGTTAAAGCCCGTTCTATAATTACGCTTCTAAGTTCAAATCCTTACCATCAGCTCACGGCGTTCAACAGCACAGCTTACTTTCTCCTCCCTTCTTCTTACTAAACCTCATTATATATCTACTAACTAATCTGAATATCAAGGTTTCTTCTTGAGTTAGCTGTGAAATAACTCAATTCTGCACCAAAGATTCTCCAAGAGGATTAGTAGGAAATACTCGTAAAGCCCCGTCACAATATATTGTTTCTCGAATGCAAAATAGAAAATCAATCTAATTACATCACGCCATGTGCCAAAGATCAATACTGCGTCAAAACCAAAGCTAAAACTTAAAATTAAAACATGACAAGACCAAACAAAAGCTAAAAAGACGCAAAAATACGCAATTTAATCCGTAAGAATCAAAACGCATAAGTCAAGAGAGAATGAAATCTTGCAATCAGTACATATGGCTCCTAGCGATCCAATATAACATAGATCTGAAGATAGATTATCTCATATATCATCCTATCTCGTTCATCCATCTCATCGGGAAAAAAAATGTATTTTTATTTTTTTAGATCAAAAGTTATTTTTTGAATAAATAAATTTTCAGATATCACAAATGCTTTATTTATATTTTATTTTTCCGTAGATATTTTTCATTCAGGACATCAAATTTATATTTGTAATTTTTCTATTATGCATTGAAATTCAGTTATTTCATTTCAATTGGGAGCTCATAACCAATTTTTTTAAATAACAAGGAATATAAAAATATTTTTTAAAGCAGTTCCTATTTAGGTCAACAAAGAAAATTTTTATTTTAGTTACTTTTCATCAAATAATTACAATTAATATAAATATGTATATACATATGACAGAATCACAATATTAAGTGGCCATTAATTTTTATTAATTATCATTGAAGTACCATATTGTCATCCAAAACAATCGTGTATATGAAATTTCAGTTCAATTGAATGCTTTGAAACGTGAGGGGGAAAATATCTTTTAAAGTTTTGAGCCAAGTCGTAAAAAATAAGGCCAATGGGTCTGTATCTGTATTTCTTTAAATAATTAGTTTCAACAAATTAATTTTAATTAAATTATCGCATTGTCACCCAAAACAATCGGGTATAGAAAATTTCTGCTTAAATGAGCGCTTTAAAATGTGAGTAAAAAAAAAATTTAAAGTTTTGACACAAGTCGCCAAAATGGTAGCTAAGTCACCAAAAAATATGCCAACGTGGCTGCATCTGTAATTCTTTGAATAATTAGTTTTAATCAATTAATTTTTATTAATTATAATTAAATTACCGTATTGTCATCCAAAATAATAGTGTATATAAAATTTCAGCTCAATTGAGTGCTTTAAAATGTATTTTATTAACGATTGAAAATTTGAAACAAGATATATATATATAAATATATAGAGAGTGTGCACTAATAGTAGAGAGAATTGAAAAAGGTACACTGGCACACATTTTTAGGAACCGCTGTTCTAGAAAAAAATTGTACTCTCTCTCTTTGAGTTCCAAAAATTAGTCTGATCCCCTTCCCCCTCTTCTTTTCCTCTAAATCTGGAAGGATATTTAAATATTCATAACGTTAATTGAGCAGCAATTAAACAAGGAATTATTTTTTCAAAGCTAATGACTTTAAGAGTGTCGTGACCACTTGATTCGGATAAAAATAAGTGATGGATTACTGTATCCATATTTTACATCTTTTTTTTTTAAAGCTTGTTCATCTGAGTAAACCGATCCTGTAACTCGTAGCTACTTTTATCACATAATCTTTTGACTGTAGAAGAGAATTAATTATATTACCCAACATGAATCAGAAGTTAGTAGAAAGGATTTTTAATAAATCGGGCATATATATATATATATATATATATATATATATACTATATTCTTTTTCCTTCTACGTATAGATAGATATAGGATTACTGTCAGTAGAGTAGATCTACTTTATTTTCAGTTAAGTTCCTTTGTTATACGTCAGAAAATATCTTAATTATCAATATTTCTTATTCTTTAATCAAAAAAGTGGATTATGGACAACAAAGAGTTCTATATTTCTTATGAATACAAATCAACAAGGCATGCGTGAGTGAGTGAGTAAGTGAATATTAACGTCGCACTGACCCACGGCCGGCAGTAAACCTGGATAATGTGTCTGCCACACGAAAAATGTTAATAGATGATAATCGCTGTACCTACCAAATGATACAGAAGGAACTTAACTTTGGATCCACAGCCATATGCAAAATTATTCATGAAGAGTTACATATGTAAAATGTAGTTTGCCTTTGGATTCTTCATAATCTAACTGAGCACCAAAATGAAGATCGTGTCAGAATCAGTAAAAAAATCCCTTAAATTTCCAAATGACGGTGGCTACCGCATCATTTCTAAAATTGTATTGAATGATGAAACGTACATGCCGTATTATGACGTTCCAACACGTCAAGAAAGCAAAGTATGGGTCTTTGAAGATGATCCCATGCCGACAATGGTGAAGGGCCAACAAGCAATGAAAAAAGTAATGTATGTCGTCTTTTTCAGAAGTACGAGATTGATCAAAGCCATCAAGTTGGAAGGACAGAAGACAGTAACAGCAAAAACTGGTATACTACTTAATGTCTTCCAGAAATTCTCCAAGAAGTTAATGTTATGGGATTAATGCTTCACCATGACAGTGAATCTTCCCATACAGCCGGTTTAACAGCTGAGTTTCTTAAGCAAAAAGAAATTAAAGTGATAGAGCATCCACCTTATTCTCCGGATCTAGCTATGTGTGACTTTTGGTTATTTATTAATTTAAAAAAGAACTTACGCGGGGACGTCGTTTTCATTCAGAAGAAGACATTGATGTGGCTACAAATGCGTTTATTTTAATCAATTCCAAGAAATGAATGGTTTCAGGCATTTAATCTGTGAGAAATTCGTATACAAAAATGCATTGAGGCTAGAGGAGACTACTTTGAACACTCCTAAAATTTTGTAAATATAACTTTAAAAACCTAAGAGTATCTCAAAAATTTCAGAGTGACTTTCGTATTCTGTATTAAAAATGCAAATAAGGCTATAATTAAATGCGACAATCACTAATTTTAAAATAAGGGGAAATATTTCCCTGAATCATGAAAGGGTTGAAGTAATTTTATTAATATTCTCACTGAACATACACAAACTTTTAAGAAAGGATTTGAAGAAAAAGATTTATTGCACAATAAATAATCTCCATGCATTAGAAAATCATTGCTTTTTAAATTAATGAGACAAATAATATCTAAATTACAAAGTTTTTATCAAAATTAATTAATTTTATCTAAGTTACCCATTAAATTACCAAAAAAATATAAAAGTTTTCAGTGTAGCATTATTTATTATTCAAAAACACAAATGAATTTTTTAAAATGTTATTTTTCCTCAAATCTTTTAAATATTTTTAAATGGGTTTTTTATTAGTATTAATATTATAACACAGAAATAAAATTCATTAAACTCGTTAATGCGTTTGTCAATAGAAAAGCCATAAGTTGCAATTTAAAACGTTAAGGGAAAAAATGAAGGTTATGCTGAATACTGTTGGAACCGTTATTTTGCAAAATCCTACAAATAATTTTTTTTTTTTTTTGTATTTAGTGTCCCATGAATTAGAATACACGTATAAAATTATTTTAAGAATATTATTACAAAAAAAGTTATTAAAAAACAGTTTTTTGGCAAAAAATGAAAAAAAAAGCGACATGCTTTCAAAACACTCCTTTTGTGGAAAGTGCTTTTATAGTAATAATATTTTGCCTTTATAAAGAGATAAAATTTCTCTGCAGAACCTGAAACAGGATTTTTGAAAAATTCATATTATTTTTGGAGATATTATCAATATAAATAGTAACCGATTTTTTCCTACTAAACAAATATACTCTGATAGATTAAAATATTACTAAATCCGCTCCTAAATTATGTATTTCAAAAATCCTAGTTTAGGTTCTGTAGCGAAATTTAGCTCTTTTATACATGCAAAATTATACTGTTATAAAAGCATTTTCCATAAAAGGAGAATGTTTTGAAAAATGTCATTATTTATTTATTTATCGTCAAAAAACGCATCCAAACAATTTTTTTATTGTAATGTTATTCTAAAGACAATTTTATATGCATATTCTAATTCAAATGACACTAAATTTCAAAAGAAATTATTCATTTATACGCTTTTGTGTAAAATAGCTAGATACCTTAATCTGATATTATGATTAGAATCATCATAATGTAATAGGTTTCTCTTAATTCATTTTTCATATCAGTGCTTTTCTTTTTAACACTCTATTATTAACCTCACTTATACGTAACGGAATCTTTGAACTCAATTTTTACTCACTTTTGAAAGGTCAGATTAATTTAAAATTTTGCTCACTTGTCAAGGACCGAGGACAATACAATAATTTAATAATTTTGCTCCGTTGTCCTGATCAGGATCATCAAGATTAACGATTTCCCATTTTCAGATCACATCCCGCATCTGACGACTAATTCCAGATTTAGCGACTAAAAGATTAAGATACAACTTGTTCAATTAACTATAAAAGCGTGTTTTTTAGTTTATTTTTTTTTAACTATATATATATATATATAATTTTTATTTCGTTATTTTCCTCTTATGGATGAAATTTTCCTTATGCTGACACCCCAAATGTACCCACCATACATACGTAGGCGCAGTGGCGCACACAAAGTGTCCTGAGGCGGATCTCCCCAAGCCTTGATTTTTTTTCCAATTGATTATAATTTTAAGTATATAATACGTAAAATTTAATTAAATATTTGTTTTTAATGATTAATTTAATTAATACTTATTATTTATTCAATAATTAGTTTTTTACTGTTTTTTGTTCTCCAAAATCGACAAAATCAAAAGGAGCATGATACAAGAATGGTGGACTTTCGACCCTGGATCTGGAAAACTTCTATGGCCTACTGGTAGGCGCAGTTGCATATATTTATACTACCCCTATTTACACCAGACACCAGTTACATGAAGCACCCCTCTCAGTGATTTTCATCTCGTTCTCGCACCCCCGAAGTTCGAGAACGGAATGATTCACGTTCTTTTTTCCCCATTTATTCTTTCTGGATCATTTGGCGTAGCATCTTCACGGCATCCCCCCACTCCGGAGATGTTTCAGTGTTTCAAGAGAGAGAGAGAGGGAGAAGGGGGAAGGCGTGCGTGTCTCCACCCCCGCGAAATGTCGTGGGCGGACCGCTAGCAAGGGGCTGGCGAGGACAGTTATCGAATATATATCACTTTAACACATGTCTGCCGCACTTTCCATTCGATTCGTCGCCTGCAACTGACGCGACATTTATTAATGGTGCGGTTTTCTTGCTTTTTTTCTGGTTTTCGTCACAGAGCAAAAGCACCACGTTTAACATGTGAGCGATGGGTGTTGTCGCCACTCGATATGAAATGAAAAAGATCGAAGCGTTGGTTTCTTTCGAACGGAATCCGGATGAGTTCTTTTGGTTGTTGTTATTGTTGTTTGGAACGGATCGTGTTAGATAATGTTCTGTTTCGAGGAGTGTTTTTTTTATTTTTATTATTTTATTTTGTTTTGTTTTAGGTGTGTTACTCTAGCGGCGTGGATGTGTCAGAAAGGCGGGATTAAATTCTGTAATTGACTCCGAGAACATGATGAGGCGAATAGAAATAAGAAATATTGGTTTATCTTTCTCTTTACCTCTGTTTTAGATCACTGTTGTGATTTTTGTATTTTTAATTATTTTTCTCTTGTTGAACTTGTGTGGTGTTAGTACATTTTTTTTTCGGGGCTTCAAATCGTAATTCTTTTCCTTCCCATTTTCTCGTTCCGGTTCAATTAAAAAACAATATATTGGTTCCGGTTTTCGTTCCATCAAAAATAACGATTTTCGGTTCAGTTCCGAATCAGTAATTTTATTTCATGTATATTCTTATTTGTGCTAAGACGCTAGAGTAGCTACTCCTGAGTGTGCCCTGTATCAGCCCTTTTCTGGAGCCCCTTAACGTCTTACAATTTTTTACTCTCACATGTTGGGGCCCCTGTAGCTGGGAAAGGCCCCGTATCATTGATACGGCAGAGGCAACGCCCCTATGCTAAAAATATAATTCTAACATATACAAAAATTGTACATGTAATGATGATAATTATATGACTGACGTTAAAGTAGAAAATATTGAAAAGTTGGTTTTAGTAACAAAACCACTGAACATTTATTGAACCGAAATAAACAGATATTTTTTTCAGTTCAGTTCCGGTTTGAAGCCCTGTCTTTTTTTTTTATCCATAAGAAATTTAAGTAGTATATATTTTAGCATTTTCTTTTTTTAATTACAATAACAAGATAGAGACTCCATGGTCGCAGTGGCCTAGTGATCAAACTCACGGGCCATTTCCGGAGAGAAAGCTTTTAATATATTTATAATATTTTAAGAAAAAAATAATTTTCAAAGTAAGAATGCACTAAAGCAAGCGTGCCATCGAATGTTTAATATTACATTCCACAGCAATAGAATGGAACATTATGAGCCACTTTCTAACTTGAGAAGGTTTTTGGAATATAGGTGGGACGCGCATTATTTGGAACTTTCGATAAGTTAAAAATGGATCATTAGTCCAAGTAAGATTGTAACATAATTCTTGGAGCAATTTTCTACCTTAAAAAAGATTTTAGTTTGAATTTTGTTTCCCCTAATAATTAGCGATTAGATAATTTAAAGCAAAACAAAACAAAGGGACACACTTATTTTCCTCACAAGTTAAGAGTCATCGGCAGAGAAACATATTTTAAAGGGACCTCACCTAACATAGAAGTAATGATGCACAAATATAATGACATTTCGGGAAATTCACTGAGATAAATTTTGCGATTGAGAGTTTCACTATATTATTCTAAAATTCTACTCTCTATTTCATTCATTATTCTAAAATTAAATCCTTGTGTCCAAATGGAAACCAATATGTATATAACAAATTGAAAAAACAAAAGAAAAAAAGTACTCCTTCCCATCGATGGTATCATACTTTCTATAGTGTATGAGTTAGAAGGACTGACACACATATGAGTGATTTTGCGTACAATTTTCGAAATGCTCAGCTCAAGAAAAGAAAGGATAGTTATTTGAAGGAGAAAAATTTAAATAATGGAACAGTTTGAATCAAATTTCCTTGTGGCTCAAATGCTCGAGATTAGGCACTCAAAAAATTTTCCCCAGAAAATTATCCTACTGCAGCATTTCTCAAACTGTGGGACGAGCAACCCTAGGGGGCTTGATAATCGTACGTGGGGGGAGCGAACATATCGAAAAGTCGAAAGCTTATTTAAAAAATTATTAATATATTATAATATATCCATAATATACTCTATGTCGAAGTATATTATTATTGAATTCAGTACATTAGTATTGTATGGAGGGGGAGGAGGGGTGATGAAAAATGTGTTTCCAGTGAGTGAGTGAGTGAGTGTGGTGTTTTATGGAGCAAGTGCCAGTCTTGGCTATACTGCGCCAAACATTCATAGGTCTGTGGTCTGGACTGGAAAAGAAGAAAAGGAGAAATTGGATGACAAGATGGAGGGTCGAAAATAAAGAAGGATCACTGGGGTACCCCGGGATCGTGACGCCTGTGTTTACCAAAAATAGTAAAACCCCGTGGGAAAAGGAAAAGATCATTAGGGTACCTCAGGATTGGACACCGTACTCACCTAAAGAGGTGAGCCCCTGAGGGAAATTGTGTTTCGAAGTTGGGTCCGCAAATATTGAAAGTTTGAGAAGCACTGTTCTACGGTATATTTCAATGATTCAAACAGTGGCGCACAAAGGAATTTTACAAGGGAAGGGACGAAAGTCCACCATTTTTATCATACCCAATACACCGCCAAACATATTCTTTTGAATGTATTAACTGTCGACAACAAAAATTTACAAAATAAATTATTGAATAAATAATTAGAGTTAATAAAATTAGTTTTGATAACAAATACTTAATTAAATTAGCCTAAATACTATATACGAGTATGTATATATTACTATATGCATAGAGTTATAACCAATCGGAAAGAAAATGAAGGGCGAGGGAAGCAGGTGAACTCCCTTGTGTGCACCACTGACTCAAGCAAAAACTAGAATGTTTTTATTGTTGAAGAGTAAATATTGCAAATGGG
>BMAV01006469.1:0-34897 GCA_019973955.1 Trichonephila inaurata madagascariensis
TTTCGAAAAAACTTAATTTGGGAAAAAAAGGCCATGACAATGAATACAAAAATGTAAAATGATTTATTGAAATGTACTATATTATAAACGGTTTTGAATGAACTTTTTTAACCTCGCAGAATTAGATTTAGAAAAAAGTTAAGTAAAAAAGAATATAAAATTTAATGAATAAAAATGGTTTTATTTTTTATTTAAAGCGGAAAACCCCGGGACGGTTGTGCCTCTCTAACGTTTAGGGCCCGGGAAGTGAAGCACGCCAATTCTTTTTTATAATTATTTTCAATATAAAAGAAAAAAATCACAATTTCGTGAATAATTTAACTAAGAAAAAATATCTTACCTATTTAAAGGATTTTTCTACTTGTCTTTCATAATTTGAAAAAATTTCAAAAAAAACTCAACTAAATTGTTTGTGCGTGCCCAATAAAGGACACAAACACAGACTTACCAAATTAACTAATTTGCTAACATTACAGGTAAGTTATTTAAAAAACAAAACTGTCACATTTTGTTCACGTTATTGTACTTTTAATGTCCTTTGATGATCGAAAATATTTTGAACTTTTCTTGCTTGTGTTTTTTTTGACGGGTGAAGTGCAGGTACATTAGGGTTTCATTTTTTTTTGAAAAATTTTTTAATGTAGCTATTAAAATTTTTTCCTTTTGTTTTGTTTATTGCTTTTCTCAAATTTACTTTCCCAAATGTTTAAATTGGTTTATTTCAGCAAATGTTTCCCTTGTTTGATCAGCTTAAATTTTCCCCAGAAAATCTCAGATCCCCAAATTTTTTTTTTTATATTCTGCCTTTTAATTTTTTAAAACCATAATCAGTCGTACAACATCACAATTAAAACCACAAAATTCATAGGAAAAATGCAGCATGTTCAAAAAATTTTTTTTGAAAAATAGTGGTCGTCCCGGGAACTCGGTCTAAGCAAGTACCTTAAGATTTTAAAAAAACGTTTGCCATTTAAAAAGGGAGATATGTTATCAATTCTTTTTAGCTCCCTTTAAAGACTGTCATATTAGGGGATTTTGTCAAGGCCTTGGTAACAAATAAACGTTTTCCCAAATTAATTTTTTGTATTAAAAAACTGGATACCAAAAAAAAATAAACGGAATTAACCCTTTAAAGTGCCCCAAATGTTATACGTATAAAAAACTTTTTAATTGTGAAAAAAACGCAAACAGGGTTTTACAATTTCAACTTCCCCAAAAAAAAAAGTGCATAAAATACCAGTAAGTTTTAAAGCCGCAAAAAAAATTTTGATTAAAAAAAAGTTAAAAAAAAACTCTCATCGTAGGAATACAAAAACAAACAAAAAATTTTTTTGGGTTTTAAGAAAAGATTTAAAAAGGCGTTCAAAGTAGAAACTTTTTTTTTTTGTGACCTTTTTTACCAGATGAAAAATAAAAATAACAAAACGTATTTTTTTTTAAAAAATTTTTTTTTTATTAGAAAAAAATTTTTTTAAACCCTTTTTTTTTCTATATGCTCGCGCCCCCAAGTTGAAACACTGTCTTAAAAAAATCACATACTACGGTCACATTCCTTTTTAATTTGCAGTTTTTCAAAAAAACACGTAAAATTTTTTTTATATATAAAAAAAATGTTATTATGCATATTTTTACAGGCTTTATGAATTTTAGGTCCATTTTTTAGATAATATTATAAATTAACCTCAAGTAAAGCATCAGTGTAATTTAATATATATATGAACTGTAACATTAGTATCCTCTTTTAAATTTATTCGTATTCGAAAAAGTAATGTGTAATGAAATATGTTTTTGCTGCTTGCATAGGAATATTAAAAAATGTGTTGGATAAATAAAAAATGTGCATAAATTGTACTAGGATATTTCATAAAAACATTACCTCTATAAGTATGAAGACAATTTACACATATAATACAAACAAATTTAGCTTTGATTTGCACAAAACTTCAGAAATTGCTTAAAGTAACTAATATAAATTAGAAATAAAGTGGCAAACATCATGAATTTTTTATGTAATATTTGAATTTCGATTAATCCCCCCCTAAATAAGAAAGAAAAATCATCTAATATTTATTTCCTTCCTAACAAATGAATATATAAATTATGTAATATGAACAAAAATCACATTATTTTTTACATGGTATTACTCTCCATAAGACAATATTAATAATTCCTATATTATAATTTGACAATACAATAAAAAAAAAAGATTTAAAAACTAATATGATTTCTATTGGAAAGAGCAAGAAATGAATATATATAAGCATTTATTTATAGTTTGTGCGCTACAGTCAGGGGTAACATTTTTACAAAATATGGAGGGAAATTCAAGAAACTTGAATGCTATGACTGAAGAGTAAGATAAAAAATAGTTTTCAGTTTGGCAGTTCCTTTCACTGTTACTTTTATTCATTTATTATTCTGAAATACCACTTTTAAACGATTAATATGCATAACACATGAGCAAGACTAACAAAAATAATGAAAAATAACTTGTTTGTATAAACTTAGAACTCTTAGTAAACATTTTGTTCAAAATAAGTGTATATCACTTATTTTAAATATATAAGAGAATTTCCATAAAACTTTATTCATGATATATATCAACACAATTAAATAATCCTTAACTTTTTTATGCATGCACAATTGAAATACTAAAAATGAAACAGATCGAAATTCTTAAACAAATTAAAATAAAATTTCCGTTTAACGAAGTGTATTTTTGCTTATATATTTTTCATTCTTAAAATTTGTATTAATAAAATGGTGGTGGGGAATGATTTTAAATTTGCCAATGAAAGTTTAAATTTTTGAATTGCTGATGAAAATATTTATATCATCTTATATACGTTTATGATAACGTTTTATGATTAGTTAAAGCTGAACAAAATAAATTATAGCTTAGAAAAACTAAAAAACGCGCTTTTATGTTTAATCAAACTAAAAAGTAAAAAAATCTTAATATAAGAATAAAAGTATTTACGAGAAAATTAATGCCATTAGGGTAAAAGCGTGAGGGTAATCTTTATTAATTTTGTTATAATTTCTTACTAGTTCTATTCCGAAATGCTGAGTTAGTGTAAAAAAGCACACCCCAAGATTTTACTACA
The DNA here is from genome assembly GCA_019973955.1 of Trichonephila inaurata madagascariensis. NCBI lineage: Eukaryota > Metazoa > Arthropoda > Arachnida > Araneae > Nephilidae > Trichonephila > Trichonephila inaurata. The sequence continues at coordinate 3,108 of BMAV01006469.1, forward strand.
ATGACATTAATTTTCTATAGGAAATAGTTTTTTCTTATAATAACAATTTTTTTTAAACTTTTTAAATCGATTAAACATAAAAGCGTGTTTTTTAGTTTTTTAAAACTATAATTTATGTTTCATTTTTTAGTTCGATCTGCAATAAAGGCATACATTTTTAATTTTTGAAACTATAATTTTTTTCATTTATGAATTATTCTTAAATGCGTTATTTTTTAGAATCTGGAATAACCATTGGCATCCTATCAGTAAGTCGATTCCGCCTGGTTTGCAAAATGTAGGATCATCCAAATGAAGGAAATCTGGAACAGCTAAGTTTGAAATATTTGATGCGAAAGAAGGTGTAAAGTCAAAATATTTTTCACTAAAAAGAACACAATGTTCTTCCTGAAACTTGTATCAGTATTAAACACAAAAGTACACTAATTAAAATGGAATGTTTGTGAGAATTGTTTTTTATCCGGTGATATCTGAATCAATTCTCAGTGGTTTTGGTAAAATGAAGCAATGAATGCTTCTTTCCACATATCCGATAAGATAATTTAGAAAACAGACTTTAATTATGAGTTTAGTGGTTATAACAGCGCTTCTCAAACCCTTCATATTTGCAACCCAATTTTAAATCATTTTCCATCGCCCCCCTCATACAACAACAATGTATTAAATATACTTCGAAGCTAAAGCTACAATGCAATTTTAATATTATAAACAGCACATACTGTCAATATATGTATTATATTTTGTATATGACAAGCCCATTGAAGTCACTAATAATTACTAAACTAGTTTTTAATTTAGTATTAATAGATCAATTATTAAATAATTTTTGCCGCACTGATATATTTATAAGTAACTTATACGTATCAGTGTGAATATGTATTTTATTTTTTATCATGCCACAATGTATTTTGTTTTGCAACCTTTCGGTAGATTAATAATTATTTTAAATCTTTTATTTTTGACTTTTCAATATGCTTGTGCCCCCACAGTTTGAGGAATGCTGGGTAAGATCATAATTTTTTCACGTCTTTTTCATTTCCATTAAAAAAAAAACTAGACAATTTTGTTTGCATTATGGTAAGATATTGCTGATACAAACGTTTTAACTTTTATACAGTTGTAAGTTAATCTTTTAGTCACCAAATCTGGAAATGGAATATGAAATTAGTCACCAAATCTTGAAATGGAATATGGAATTAGTCGCCAAATCTGGAAACCGAGTATGAAATTAGTGCCAAATCTGGAAATGGTACACGCATTAATCACCAAATTTGGAACGATATAATGAATTAGTCGCCAAATCCCGCAATACTTATTTCTGAGGATTCTAATCAGGACAATGAAACAAAATTATGAAATCATTCTATTGTCATCAGTCCTTTGCAAGTGTGCAAAATTTCGAATTATCTGACATTTTAAAGTGGGTAAAAATCGAGTTCAAATATTCCGTTACATACAAGTGAAACTTATAAAAGTGTGTTAAAAAATGGGTTTTTTTCTTTAAGTTTTTATTCTTTGGCTCTTTATCGCAGAGAATTTTACAATAAAAATAATTAAACTTGTACTTTTCATATAACTATTAAGAATGGACATAGGCTTTCAAATGCAAAAACTGCAAATGCTGTTGTTGGTCATCTCCATGTCAACCAGGCTAGATCAGTCCATGATTTCAGTCCAGAAGGAGAAAAAAGTGCAGCTTCTGAGCACCAAGAGGAAGAAGACTGACTCAGCTCTTTCACCTGCAGTTCTGAGCTGGACATAGCGAAATGGCCTTCACGCCAAGGGTGGCCCTCCTGACGTACTTCACACATTCTGCCCAGGAACACCCCTGCCAAGTGGAGGCAAACTGCATTACTTTAGAGCGTAAAAAAACTGTAAATTCATGCATTGTAACAATTGTAATTTATTTTTAAATGAAAAATAAAATTTAGTTTTCCTAATTTAAATATGCGCAATTATTAACCTAAAAAATAGAAAAAAATGAATTTATACAAAAGCATTTGCTAGAGAGCAGCATTCACTTTAAAAAAGTACTATTTTAAAAGAAATCAAAATTTGTTGTAATTGCAGATATTTTTAATAAGTTTGGGGAATCAAAATCCCTATTTCCCACAAGCAGAAAATTCTATTATTTGCAAGTTTTCGATCCCATTTTTTTTTACTCTTCCCTATTAAAATCTCTTTTTCTGAATATTACGTAACTTTTTTCTCACTGAAAAAAAAGTTTTAAAAAGTTTTTAACAAAAAAGGTTCATTATTTAAATACCTTCAAAATATATAATAATTCGTCATTTTGACACACATGAAGATGGTACTAAATTGAAAATATATTTAATATTAAAATGAGAAATGTATACCTTTTAAAATGACTTGGAAGAATTACTTGGATTATGCGTATCATTGTTGCTGTGTGTAATCATTCTTGATAGTTTTACAAAATATTACACTAACTTTAGTTAAAGGTGTCGAAGATAGTTCTTGGAATGAAATGTATTGGAAAAGAAATAAGATAAATTTAGATGCTTATAAAATTCACATTCATGTTTTAAATTCTACAAACAGATTTGGAAGCAAGTATTTTTGTCAAATATTTACAAAGCCATAAAATCTCTTTTGTTAGAATCATTTCAAAAAGTAATAAAGCTCATCCAATTGATTTTTTTATCTCCAAACGAAAGATAATGAAATTTAAGCAAACAATCAGTATTTCAAAAATTCAAGAAACTTTTCACTTTGGTACTTGGAAATAAGCTTCAGTTTTTAATAATGATAATAAAAAGTGTTGTGTACTAAACTTCTCACAAATTTTGAACCTCGAAATAATAAGCATGCAGAGTCTGTGAAAATGAGAGCTAGTCGTATGATTTATGAGAAAAAAAAAACTGACGCTTTAGAATTTGTGGTATTCAACGTATCAGATAAATGTGCTAAAATAAAAAGAGAACATTTTTTGTTCCTCACTCCTCTTACATTATAATCGACTGAAATAAAATGCGAGAATAATGGGTTTTTATTCAAAGTGAAGGTGAATCAATTTGGTGAAAAGAAGAACTAAATTGCGTGTTCTTTAAATAAATTTAAAAAGATAAGAGAAACCAGTTGTCCTGAGCTATTGAGCTTATACTCTTTATTTTTTATATCAGTTTCTAGATAAAAAAAAGGAACGGACACTTATGCAAATTTTTCAATTTTTCTAGCTAAAACTTTGGGCCTCATTTCTTTGAAAATGTTGTTTTTTCAATCGGTCTCCTGAGTAGGAATATTAAAAGAAAATAAGAATCTGTAGTATAAGAAACTAAACTAATTTAAAATTTATGGTCTTTCACTGTTATTTTATGCTTTGCATTTCTATTTTTATTCTTTTTTTTACAAAAGTTCACAAACTAGATAATTTAAAGATCCTTTTGAAGTAGAAGAAGAAATGCAAGAATAATTTGTTTTATTTGTAAATTTTATAACTAAGCAAGATTTCTTATGAAAATTCATTATTTTTATAGCATATAATTAATTTTGTGTTAACGTAAAATAAGAATATCTAACTTAATTTGAATTAATACTATCTAATGTTAATTTTTTTTTCTTAGTTTGGACTGATTTATTTTTTTCTTTGGTCTTGTAATGCTTTTCAAATGTAATGTAGCTTTTATAATTGATATATACCCTTCATGAATTCGAAACTCTGGTTTCTTCTCTTTTTACATAAATTCATTTTAAATAAACATTGAAAAATAATATGCATTTCCGATATGTTTTCATTTAAAACGTACAAATAAAATAAGAACGAATTTTCCGGAAAAAATACCTCTTTTAGTTAGAAGATTTCGTTTGTTAAAAGTAATAGTGTAATTCATATTATGGTTTATTCAATGGTATTAAAAAAGAACACAATCAGAAAGATAGTAGAATACAGACCTGTAAAATTCATATACTTTCAAATTAACACTTGCATTAAATAGATCTGATCTTTATACTATATGGAAAATACCAAGTTATGGTTATAGATGTATCTGAAATATAATTCGAGTTTAAATTAAAAATGCTTTAAGTAATTTTACAAACCCAAACTCAGTGGTGCAACAGCCCATTAGGGCCAAGGCCTTCTGTACCCATCGAAGTATACGTGACTTTGTGCGCTGAGGTGCATGAGTAGATGTCCCAATCATGTCGTCAGCCTGAACCTAAACCCGAAGTGATTAAGTCCCCAAGCAATTATGGTACTCATTTATTGACCAACTGCAGTAGGAATGAAAGGCTGAGTCGATATTTCCCAGCCGAGAATAGAACACCGCGCCTGTGGTGTGGAAGCGATACGCTACCACTTGACCATTGGGCTTTTAAAGTGAATTTATTTCAGCAAAACTTCAGCTCGAATTTCCAATAGAGTTCGCAATTGTGTTTGAGAATTTCCAATTTAATTTGAACTTCTTGCTAGACATTTAAAATTTCTAGAATACAAGAAGTATATAAAGCATATATGTTTTTATACACTTCTCTTGTAATCTGGAAATTCTATATCATGTTTTGAATTCAACAAATTAAAAAATTACTATATGGAATTAAAAATGAAATGATAAAACATATTCTTGCATAGAGTTAGTTAAAATGTAATTGTTTTAAGTATGTTTTTGAAATTGATATACTTATATAATATTTGAATATTAAAGAATATAGAAGCTTATACATTTCTAATGAAATTCCAAACATGCGTCCGAACTAGTTTAATATTTTAAAAGAGTGATCCCTCAGGAATATTTTATATATTACCCTGCCATTATTACTCGCTTTTTACTACATTTGAGGAAATAAACGTTTTTTTTAATTCACCTAAAAATGAATTTTACTCCAATTATTAATATATATATATATATATATATATATATATATATATATGTTGATATATATTTCCATATGAAAAAATTTAAATAATGTAAAAAAAAAAAGTTATAATAAAGTTGTCAGTTCTTGTTAAAAATAAGTAATCAAGATTGGAGTAAATATTATGTCTGTTTGTTACGGAGTGCTTTCATCAAATTTTAAATATTTACTCTGAACATTCTTTTCCCATCCTTGAAAATTTTAACTCGAAGTTTAGAAAATTCAAATAATAAGCCACTAGAAAACATTTTCCACAAAATAAAAATATGAATAACTCAAAATTTGTACAGATTTTTATGCCATTACTTAAACTTCAAATTCTAAGTGCATGCATAGCACATCAAAGGCTACCGAGAAATGATTGACATAATATTGATTAATGTCGCATATAGAAATAACATAAGGGATATTGGTGGAAGACCTCTTAATTTTTAACTTTCAATTAATTCGTTTTTGGTAAAACAGTAAAACTTTATCAGGTTAATAAGCACTTGTTAATAATAATAATAAAAAAAACTAATAATATATAAGCTTGTAATATTATTAGATATTGAAAAAAAAACTATTATTTGAATAACAACTTAGAAATAATAATGTCAAAACATTTTCTTCTTTTAAATAACTCCTCAAAAGTCCATAGTAAATATATATATATTTATATATATATATATATTAAGAAACGAAATAAACGTATAACTGCAGTTGATAATTGATTTTCAGAATTAGCAAAATGTGATTATTTCAATGCTTTCACGCCTTTTTCATGTTTTCGTGAATAGTGTTCCTGACAATCAAATTGAGTTACAGTGTAACAATGTAATGTATCTACTTCAAGCATGATCTTTATATATTTTTTCATTTCAAACGAGAGATATTCAGCCTTATATAATTTGCTCAACGAGTTATATGGGCTTATGAATTCATATCACAGTTTGTAAAACATTTTTCTAGAAGTTAAAATTTTCAGAGTTCATCTCGTGCTTTATTAAATGATGCCAGTTAAGAAACCAGCTTAAGATATACATTGTCGAATACAAATATGGATTTAAAAAAAAATTAAATGAAAGAAAAGATAAACAAGTATATAATTAATTAAGTATCCAGTGTTTAATTACATTTAATCATAGTATAATAATTACGTTTATTTAATTTTGTATTTCTATTTCATTATTTTAATGTAGTGTTTCTCAAACGGTGAGGGCGCGAGTATTTCGAAAAAGTCGAAAATAAAAAATTATTTAAAAAATAATAAATTATTAATTTACTGAAAGTAAGCGTAACAAAATACATTCTGACATAATAAAAAAATAAAATATATATTTACATGTATATAATACAGTTAAAAATGTATCAGTATTACACAATGTGTTTCATATTTATTTAACAGTACTAAGTTAAGAACAAGTGTAAAAATTACCAGTGGCTCTATGGACATGCCATAAAATTATATATAAAATTTAATACTTATCGTGATAATTTGTACGGCTTATAATTAAAGACACATTGCAGGTTTAGAGTCAAAATACATTATTATTGCTTTCACTACATTATTGTATAAGGGGGGCTCGATGAAACTTATATGACTGAAAATTGGGTCGCAAATACTGAAAGTTTGAGAAGCATTGTTTTAATGATATAGTTTTCTTACTTGAGCTCAATTGCGGTGAACTGTGGACTAAAAAGTGGCCCATGAAACATTTTGAGCTAACCAGGCTTGACCGAGAACGATGAACAAACAGATACCATGACTAAAATTTCAAAAAGGCCAGCATGGCCTTGGTGACCCAGCAGATTCAACGAGCACAAAAGCACTTCAGTATAATTTTTATTCATCATTTACTTTTTAAATCTTTGCTGCAGCCATGGGAGGATGGTATTTATGGGATATTAGACAGATGTCTTAAAAAAGCGACATGTAATTCAATTATAAAGAGAGAGAGAATGAATTTGAATCGGAGTACGCTCAGTTTTAATACAGAATAATTTCTACTTAGTGAATTTTATTAGAAAATAGTTTCTGTCTTGCCTTTTACAAACTTTATCTCTTTCGTATTTGCGGTATTTTTTGTTTTGTATATCAAGTTGAAAGTCTATGTAAACATTTAGTTTAATAATTAGTATTATTTCAGTTCTTAATTTAAATTTATCCGCATTTGATTTCTATATAAGTTATAAAATTTTAATTACTTTTGCGAAAGCAATAAGATACTAAATTTTGGATAGTTAGATTTATGAAGGTTTATCAGAGACTTTTCAAATATTACTAGTCAAAGACAAAAATGCAAGCTGTTTATATCTTTAAATTCAAATATACAGATTAATTTTTTCTAGTTATTAAGGTACTCTGCAAACGATACTTTATTTTATGAAATTTTTCAAAATAATACTCATGAGAAGTTATTCAAAAAATATTCAAAAACTTACACCTATAGTAATTTTAATATAACTGAAAAGATGCTCATTTTTAAAAATATTTTCAAGATAGTTTGTATCATGCGTTGCTTAATTTTTTTTCACAAAACGAAACTTACATCAATTACAAATTAACTCCTTCTAAATAAATAATAAGACAAAATCTCTCATGCAAACAAAAACTTCATCTAATAAATAATCCATTTGTTTTTAATGCTTTATCATTTTAATAAAATTTAAATATTCCCTTAAGAATAATTGAAATATTACTATTTTTAAAAATATAAAGTATCCAATATGCTCTAAAAATGTTCTTTATTTCCTTAATAACAAATTAGATATAAAAAACTACTAAGACTTCAGTATTTAACATGTAACATAGATTCCAATTTTAATCAGAATACGAGACAAATTATTCTGAACTGACTCGCAAGAATTTGTAATTTGATAGAATGTTTCTGCGTACACAAAAGTGAAGACAGTCTGAGAATTTTCAAAAACGGATTAAGAGATTTCTGGCTTGGGAATTTTCAGATTCCATCAGGAGGTACACATGTAGACAAACATTACGACAAATGCTACATTGTTATTTATTTTACAGTTAAATTATTTATACAATCTTCAAATAAAAGAGAATTTTTAACTGGAATTGTTCATCAGATAAATGATAAGAATTTTATTATATTTCCTTCTTAAAATATTTGTTTTAAAAATGAATGCTCAACTGCAGTTTAACTGGCAGGAAAAAAAGTTGTTTATGTATTATTCACAAAATTTTAGTTAAATGTTTGAAAATATTTAATATGGAAACATTTTCTTTTCGTGTATTTAATGATTTCGTAATTTAAATAACACCAGAATCACAAATTATGCAGAAATGGGAATCAAAAGTTGTAATAATACATATACTAGGAAAAAGTGTAATTTTCAAGGATATTTCATGTAAGTGAAAAAAGGCATTTGGTGTATATAAACAAAAAACTGTGCATTACAATATCCAGGAATATGGTTTTGACAAAAAATTTATAAACAAAGTTAAATAAAGAAAATAAGTTAAAAATAAGTTAAACAAACATAAGAAAATTCAATTTTCAAACGAAAAAAAACAACAATATTTACACACATTGATTTTTAAACATTATAAATACATAATGACAACTTAGGCCACATATATGTATGATTTTTCCGTAAAGAATTAATTGTATTTCAGATAACGTCGAATGCGTTCAAATAACGCACTCCCAAGCTGTCAAGTTGCATTTTTTAACTTGTAGGTATATTCTCTGTATAACGCTCACCCCTTTCTTACGAAAACCCCTGAATAATATGTGTCCCCTTATGCTTTGAAGTAACTTATTCAAGGTATTATTCCAAGTTTTGGGGGGAAGTGTAGTTCTAGAACTATACAGCCTTCTTTTAAATTCATAAGAAATGTCATTTCTTTTAAATAAACAGTGTTTCGATAAATGTAGAAGTCTACTTCTGTCTAATTTTAAGCAAGGTTCACCTCTTTGTTTTATTTTTAAAGTTCTCATTTTTACACCCGTAATAAAGCGCACCCATAAATTTCACTTACATTTTTTGAGTGTAAAAAATGCTCGTTATAGGACGGATTTTACGGTATATTTCAAATTATTACTTTGTATTTAGAATCATCTTGTTGTTGTTGCTGCAAGGCCACCTGTCCGACGTAGTCAGATCTAAGGCCGCGAAATTCATCGGGGCAAGGGCTAGATGTATGCCTATCGTTGGTCTTAGCCTTGAGCACCATGTAGGTGACAGTACGATTTAGCTTAGATTTTGAATTCAAGATAAAACTAATGATTTTCAGAATTTAGAAAAATGATTATATGGAACATAACAATTAGAATAGTTAGGAACTATTTTGCTATTATTTAAAATCCTTACTTTTCCTTTTTTAAACAGTATATACACTCATGCTATATTATTAATTAAAGGAACAAAAGAAAACTACAAGAGCTTAAGCAAATATTAATGTTCGCACTAAATAATATTAATTGTATTCTCTCTAAACAGAATATAAATTAAAAAGCATTTTCACAGTAAAAAAGGAAAAAGTGTGTACAACACAACCACTACTATAACCATTCATTATTTCATAAATTCTTAAATCTTCATTTTTTCATATTTCCGTGGTCTATTTCATTTAATCTATGATCTCCAAAACAATGAAATAATTCGATTATCTCGGATCTTGATCCCTTACTACACTCAGTAAAGAATATTCTGGTAAATAGACACTTCTTTTATGAAACTGGTGAGATATTTTTAAATCCAACAACCAGAAGAAACATCCTACTTTTTCAAATTACTGTTGAACAAAAAAGAAATTACAAAAATATAATCGAATATTTCATTTACCCAACCATAAGCAAATATCATTCCAAAGCTCTATTTTCGGAACATTTGATATTTGAAAAGTGAATCAACTGATATATTTTATTTCAAAATTGAGACTTCTGTTTCAGGATAAATTTTTATATGAAAAAGGGATTTTAAAATCGAAACGTGACTTTTTTCACATTTGTTACATGCACACATTTTTTCAACTGTTTAAATTTCCTACACATGCTATTTTTACCAATATACAGAAGAGTTTCAGGTGGCTTCAGAGAGATGTCATGTATTAGATTTACTCCCGCAAATGTATGAAAATAATCATGAAAGATGTCTGTGGAATCATTGCGTAATAGTATTTCATTGGTATTTGTTTGGATTGTTATTTATTGGTCTTGATTACCATAAAATGTTTTAAATCTAATTAAAAGTGATTATACTAACAGAAAAATCAGTATTATAGTGGGATTTAATATTAAAAGTTTCCTCTTTTATTTTTAGTGATAATTAAAGATATTTCACGCAAAGTAGATTTTACAAATAATTCAATCAGGAACTTTCATATGAAATAAAATAGGTCTTGTTATATTTAGAGAAAATATCCATATTAAGCACATAAGATAAATTGGCAACATGACATCAAATTGCAGAAATATTATAATTCAGAGCATACCAGCATTACTTTCTCTGACAATGTATTAAACCTTTTAAATTATCGCTCAGCAAAGTATTTATTTTAGAAACCTTATTGTTTTATTTTAGCTACCATTTACAATTAATTTCTTGCTTTTTTTACAGATTTATGAACTTAAACAGATCCTTAAAACTTTACATTTTAACTAATATTATAAAATTAATTTTATTTAAGATATTGCTGTACATCAAGTAAGAGTCTCCCTCTTATTTGATGTCCTCTTTCAAACAATCAGAACTAAGAAATAAATTATAAATCTTTGTTATTTATTGAATATAGTTTTCTATTGTTATTATTTTATATGACCTAGATTAAAGTCATGAAATAATTATTAGATATTGCGTTCACGTAGAAATGTTTCCTATTTTGTACTGTTTAATAGAAAGATTTTTAACTTTTTAGAAGTGAGCAATTTATTTAAATTTCCTGTTATATATTATTAAATAAGCATTGAAATCTTTTATTTTGTAATATTTACCAATTTATAATATTTCTTCCGTTTTCTATGGTCCAATAGCATAAGCAAATTATAGGTGAACATGTTTAAACCTGCATTCTTTGTTCCTAAGACCAATAGAATTCTTCTGTACTTCTATATATATATATATATTTATACATATTCACTTAAAAACCTCTTTCATTTTTTTTTAATTAGACAATATACATTCACAGCAAATATAACTTAAGCATCTATTTTAAGTCCATGAATTTTCTTCATTCTTAAAAGAATTTTCTAGGATTAATTATTTCGCCTAAAAATTTAAAAGAGTCCTTTTGTTTAGTAGAGGAATATAATTGTGCCTTTTCTTCCTTCTTTTTCCCCTTTCTCTTTTTTTTTTCTCATTTTTAGTCTCTTATTTGAGGTATTAATACTGTTTTAATCTCTTACAATTCAAGAAATCAAAGTTTTATACTTTTTTAGCTCCATCATTAAAAGTCGAATGTTTATTTCAAGATATGTGAGTAGAATATTATTAAAAAGAGCACTTTTTTCAACATAACAAACTACATGGAAATTGAAATTTACTTCGCGACACAATCTACAAATAATAAAAATGAGTTTAAGCAAAAACATTAGAAATCAAATTAGAAACACAAGAAACAATCGCAACTTACAATCTTAAATTATTCTCTAAAAAGCCACGCCAACAATGTCTAAAAAAACCAAAACTATTTGGTGCAAAAGGAACTGTTTGTTGTCATATATACTTTTTTCTCTCAGCCCTACATAAAGTATGAGATTAATTTTCGTCGCAAAACTGTCCTCGCCTTTTACTTCAAAAGAAAGTGAAATTCCGTTGGATAAGTAAACACGCAATTTTGTCATCATATTTTACTGTAATGGGAAAGCTTTTTTGTACTTTCGTGTCTGAAGAAAATAACCTTTGAAGTCAAATGAAGCCCCGTGCGTCCCAGAAAAAGGAAATTCGTTAGGAATAAAAAAAAATAATAGAATGTTTGTCAAGATAATTTTTTTTTGCACTACATTACAGGAATTGAGATGTATCGTGTTCTACTTGGTGAAAGCTCCAATGCATTTATTGAAATGAAAATATTAATAATAAATTCAAAAATGCTATGACTTATTTTATAAAGTTTCGAATTGAAATTTGGAAGGAAAAGAAAAGTGAATTATGAAAAAAAAAATGTAAAATAGCATTTTTTTTTAGATATGAAAAACATACATGTTGTTAATGATTTTTCTGTTACTTAATTAATAAAACAAAATGCTTCATGAAATAAATGACTATTGAATATTTTTATATGAAACTATGTAGCACGTCAAATTAATAAAATATGTTAAAATCTTAGATTATATTTTTGGGATAGTCTATCTGTTTAAAATGCCATTCACCCTGCTAATCAATAACTGCACCAAGAAGTTTGGAAATTCTGGCTTACAGCGAGAGATGACTTTGTAAAAAATGAAGTTTGATAGCTCAGTGTCAACCAAACACTTTGATCTACTAGAGTTTCTGGACAATTTCGATGCGTTAGGGCTCAAATGTATTTCCGAGTCATTTACAATGGTTTGAAATTCCAACCAGTCATACATTTAAAGTTCTGTCATTGTCTCGGTGCTTCAACCTTAACGAGATTCTAAATCTGAGGAGCATTAAATTTTGTTATTTTTAATCTTTATATTTTCCAATGGTAGGCTAGAAAATACAATATACACTGGTGTCAAAACTTAAGCAACAATGTAAAAATTTAGAGATACCGGGAATTGCAGAAAAGGAGGTCTGGAGATCAGTAGAGGAACACTTAAGTCAGTAGAAACGTCATGCGTATGCAAATATCAGGAACAAAACGTCAGAACGATGTGAGCTTACGCAAAACCGTGATGTCCGGCGCGCGCTGCTCAACAGTAGAATGAAATGAGGCGGAGACGCAATTCACCTATTCTCTGCAAGTGCCAGTGTGTCATTTCGTGAAATATGGCTGAAGAAATCATCTGGATGACTTCACACGTGGAAGAATGATCGGAAAGCTGGAGGAGGGGCGTACTGTCACAGTGTAGCTGCAGAGTTCGGAATCAACAAAAATTTTCGTTTCGCGTGCTTGGGAAAACGTTCAAACCCAGGTACAGCTGTTAGAAAAGGGTTTGGGGTGGCGCCGAGGACGACAACTGCAGGGGTGACCGATATATTTATCCTGCAGGCGAAAACAGTTCGCCAGCGTCAGCAAGCGCCATTGCTCCCGAAACTCTGACAGCAACAGGTCGACAGTGTAGCGGTTTACTGTGGCCAGACGCCTTCAAAGGGCCTGTTCACCCGCGTCCTGAACGCTGCTCCCGTTGAAAGGATAAAGAAGCCACCGTTTACAGTGGGACAGAGAGCACAAAACGGGCAACTGATCAGTAGGTCGTGTCTCTTTACGGATGAGAGTCGGTTCAGTACCAGAAGCGATTCTCAACCGTTTTGATTTGGAGAGAGATCGGGACGGTTTTATCCCAGTAACATCAAGGAAAACATCGTTACGGTGGTCCTGGAGTTCTTGTCTGGGTTGGCATTATGCTTTAACGCGGAACTGAGCTTCATTTTCGACAGGGTCTTAACCGGGGATCGCTATTGTGGAGGTACTTCTTCCCCATCTGCATCTTTTCCGAGGTGCCATTGGCCAAGACTTCATCTTTTTTGGATACAAGCACTGCCACATCGCACTTTTTGCTGTTGAGAGCTGCTGGAAAGTGAAGATATCACTGAATGGATTGGCCAGCGTGCCCCAGATTTAAATCCCATCGAACATGTGGGGGGATGTTTGGGGAGACTATTGGCCAATCACCCGGGTAAAAACCAACAATCAAAAAATTTGGCGGAATGGGCACCCTCCCAAAGAAATGGCACCAGCTGGTTCTGAGTATAGGGAGACGGTGCAGCAACCATTGTAGTAAGGGGAGGGCATTTACCATAAAGGTACATCTGCTTTTTGTTTTTCCTGTTGGGTAGACAATTGTCACGATACTATGCGTTCAATAAAGCTTGTTTTTGTTTTTATTCCATACCCTATGCGTTGGTTTCCTTTTTTAGGGCCAGGGTTTAACCTTTTCGTACATAATACTCTCCCCCATTTCCCGAATTTCATTCTTCAGATTTTCGTGAAGTTATGGCAATAAACCCACCTGTTGCTTAAGTTTTGCACACCAGTGTAGATAAATTAACAAGAATTATGTAGATAACGCTTTAATTGGTAACGCATTAAATAAATGATGTATGAGTTCCCTTTACTATTAATAGGTAGTAATATAAAATTATTTGTGTCGACAAATAGCTGCTGTAGAATGTTTGGATCACATAAGTTCGTCAAATCTTGGCATCTGATTCAACTGCATCCGATTCTATCCACGAGCTCTGTTGTCTTATACACAATAAAAATGGGAAACATTTTCCTTAAAATATGGCATACGTAACGTGCACCTATACTTTCAAGTTTCCTTTTTAAAATGTTTATGTATATTTGTCGTATAACGTGCATTCCCTTTTTAACGATGGATCCGGAAACACGTGTTCAATGCTCTTATGTTTTGAAGATACTCATTCAAGATATTATTCCAGGCTTTTGAAAAAAATAGTATACTTCTAGAAGTATAACCATTTATGTGCATCAGAGGTACACACACATGCCATTTCTTTTAAATTCATAGTATTCCGATCTATGTAGAAGTCTTTTTTTAAGCTCAAACCCTGCTTTATATTTAAAGCTATCATTTTTTACCCGGCTTATAATGCGCACCTGTACATTTTAAACTAATTTCTTGTGTTTAAGCGCACATTATACGCATGATTATGTGGTATGTATGCGTTTCAGACCAAGGAGGAAACACACTGTTTATGATCTGCACAAATAACCCAGTGGTGCATGTGATACTGTAGTATGCTAATGATTCTATTCATATCATCATATATTATCCACACACAAAAAAAAAAAATAAACGGCCTATTGAGTGTACACCGATTGAGTTTTCCTTGTGAAAAAGGATAGAGTTGAAGTTTGGCTTTGAGTTGCGCTATAGGCTGAAAAAACTTCTAATAATATTTAAAAGTAAATATAGTGTGTATATGTGTGATCTCTTTTTTCCATACTAATGAACAAGATCGTCTTACTTTGATGAACAATTGATAAATTTTGACAAAATTGACTTTAATTTTTAAAATAATATGCAATTTGCTAAATTTATCCATATGGCTCTTTTATGATTCTAAATCATTTTCTAAATTTAACTAACTCATATTTTTAAAATTTAAAAAAAAAAACACCTTTTTTTTTAAATTACAAGAACGTTTTTTAACAAATTACAAAATGAATTTATTTTTATACGTGAATTTAAAATCTTATTGAATGTATGTTTTTTCTAGAATATGTGTTGTTTATTATTTTATAGAATACTTATAATTTACACTTATGTGATTATGTCGGTATGGAATTCTTAGTGATTACTTATATCAATGATTTTTACAATTACAGTGTATTTTTGTACATTTATGTGTATTCATTGATGTTGGTATATGGTGGTCGACCTCTCAAGTTTAATGTTGTTTTGTTGACCCTGGATTTAAGGTATGCATGTAACGTCAAACAGAATCATCATTACGTGTAACAAAACTTTGCTGAAAATTGTGTTGCTTAATGTTTGATATATTTCTTTATACTTAACTATAGGTAACGAACAACAACGTTGATTATTGATTTATTTTTAGTCGAGTTAAGCTGGCGTATCATTTATTTATCTTTATATGCGAATATTTTAGAAGCCGATAAAAGCCATCATGTAACCATTACACATCTGCCTTGCTATGTGCATACCATTAAATTTTGCTCTTTCAGAGAATAAGAAAAAAAAGTTTATTTTGCACTACAATTATTAATTTTTGTTGGTTATTTCATGGAAGACAAATTAATGTTCTAGAAAGTATTGATTTTTATTAAAATTCATTCGCATTTTTAAGTTCTGTTGTTACTTTGTAACGTTTTCCCACCCCTTTCTATTTTTATTGAAAGGGGGCAGAAGTAGCTGAAAATATTAGATGGATGTATATATATACTTGATTTTTTTAGTTTCCATTCTGTTATATTAACCAATCAATTATTGTCATTATCAAAAATTATTTTGAAATTCAAAATATTAATAACTAACCAGAGAAAAAGTCACCTTCAGTTTTAGAGTTCTTGAAAACGTGAGCTAAACATATTAATCTCTTATACACCAAGCTTTGCATTACAGGAATTGAATTGGTGTTCTGAAGTAAATAGTAAATATATATGTTAGGTACAAAATTTTTTTTTTAAAAATTCAGGGAGTAATAAATAAAAATTTAGTGAATTGTTTCTAACACGTAGGGATTTTAGGTATAGTAGGACTATTTAAAAGCAGAGCCCGCCGGTTTATAGACAGAATAATCGAGAAGCACGAGCTGTGTGATGAATCCTCGCTGCTTGTACGACTTTTGTTAGAATAAGTTAGGCACCAAGTGGCAACCATATTCGAAAAGTTTATATGCTAACAAAATGCTATTGAAATTGGTTAAAATATATATATATTTTGCTTTTATATTTTTCCCTTTTTAGATAGTTATAATTTTAAAATATCATGCAATATTAGAAGAAACAATATATGAAAATTATAACATATTTGATAATCTGATATGTTATCTCCATTAGGGATTTCATCAAATCCCTAAAGAAGATGATCAGTTCATGCAAGATGTTAAATTAATGTCTCTTTGAGGTCATTTCACTGATGCAAGTAAGTGGTTTGATCAAGTCCCAGAACTGTTTTAGTGAAACGATGAAATGAACAAATCAGCATATTTAGAGCTCTGTTTTCGCATATTACCACTCTCGTATCCCCTCCCCCTCTCTCCTCATCCGTGCCTGGCAGCGCCGGGCTTCTGACATGACGCACCAAAACAAAATGACCTAAATATAATTTTTTTAGTCTTGTTTAATTATATTCTTTACATTATTATCTTTCAATTGATGTATCATTTTTATATGTCTGGCAGTTAGAAACTGGATACAATTTAAATTCAAAAATGTAAGCAAACAAAATAGGGTATTAGATCATGCCCTCTTTATAGATAGAAAAAAAACTTTTTCATAGTAAAAGAAATGCTATTTTAAAAAGCGAAATAATAACTGAAAAAAAGATGTTACAAATAAAGCAGGATATTTCTGAAGTACAACATTAATGTATAATAAAAAAAATGCTTGAAATTTATACAAATATCCTTTTAAAAATTACCAGCTTTATTATCTAAATATTTTGTAAATTAATTTAGAATAAATAATTTGTAATTCAATGATTATTGTTGTGTATTAATTACTCTACTTTTAATCATGCACCATATTTGCTAAATAAACCCTTTTAAACTCTTGACAATATTATTTCCTCATTTTACAGAAACTGGTTAGGGCAGTTCTTCTCAAACTTTGATTACTGACGCCCCCTTTTCAATCGCAATTTTTATCTAGACCCCCTTATACATTAATAATATACTGAATGCAATAATAATGCATTTTGACGCTAAATCTACAATACGCGATTTTAATTAGAAGTCGTACAAATTAATAACATAAGTCAGTGCTTCTCAAACTTTCAATACTGGCGACCCACTTTTCAATCATAATTTTTATTGAGCCGACCTTATACAATAATAATGTATTGAATGCAATAATAATGCACTTTGACGCTAAACCTACAAAACTATCAATTATAAACCATACAAATTATTAATATAAGTATATTAAATTATATATTTGTAACTTTTAAGTAATATATATTTTATTTTTTCTCTCGAATTTTTAAATTGGAAAAGATTGTAAGATGAGATGTCTGCTTTCAAGTCAAAATATAGATCTCAGCCAAATATATAGAAAATGCACTCAGAGTGTCAATTTCTAATCGTAAGCCTTCCTTTGAAAAACTTTCCTCTGTCAGACAAGCCCACGGAAGTAGCTAATACTTATTAAACTTGCTCTTAATTTAGTATTAATAAATTAGTTATAAAATACCTTGTGCAACATGATACATTAAAATAATACTGTCTGAAGTACCCGTACTGTCTTCGAACGAGTTCATTTTTTAAAAAAACTAAAACATTCTTGTAAATAGCTGGATTGTCAGGAGAGTAAACCCAAATGCACGACAATGTTTACGAAAATGTAAAATGATATTTTAAAATGAATGCTATTATTATAATTAGTTTTAAGCGAACTTTAATTTTAAGCCTCACAGAATTAGCATTTAGAACTAATGTTAAACAATGAAAAATAATATAAAATTCCATTGAAGAATAATAGTGTTATTTTTAATATTTAAAGCTAGAAGACTTCAAAATGTTTTATCCCGGTGGCAGACACACAATCGGTACTAGCGTTAATTGTCACGCGGGGTGATTGAGTCCCCCCAATCTTTTTTTTTATAATTATTTTATTGTAAACGATACAAATATGATTCCAGTGAATAAATTTAATTAAGAAAAAGTAAACTTGCATACTTTCAAGAACTTTTCAATTTTTCTTTGGTAACAAATAAACAGTTTTGCCAGAATTAACGATATTGTTATCTGAATGTCCCACGCGACCAGTTCCGGGTTAAAAGTGTATTCATTATAATATTTATGTTAATTGCTAAAAAAGTTGTGTAAAATGTTTTTCATTATGCTAGCATATGTTTGAGAATACTCATAAAAATAAGTCTTGACCAAGTAAGACTTCAAAGTGCGTGGTTTTCCAAATATCATAAAACTCTTTTGCATGGAAAAGCGCAACAGAGAAATACATTACTTACAACTGCCCTAAATGAGAAACAAATGCAGAGAGGTCATAACTAACTGCACCAATAACTTAGAAGGGCAAAAGATTAACAGCAAAAAAAGATTACAGCTATAATGTGCAGTATTTCAAAAATAATCACAGTGATGAATTTTTTATGTTCTTAATTTTTTTCGATTCTGGTTCTGGGATTTGTTTTTCTCTGAAAGAGTAGTAAAAATCACTCATCATGAGATTACAGCAAGTCAAATAAAATATTTTATTTGGTTTTTTTGGATCAAAGATAGCTAATTAGGTATTGAAGAAGTTTTTATTTTTGAGAGAGAGATGACTTATATCGCCTATAAATTATATCAGAGTAAAAGTGCATTTTTTATTGTGTCTGAAAGTATTTGGTTTTGATTCATTCCAGTAAATTAATTAGATTTTAAATCTTTTATTTTCGATATGCTAGCGCCCCCCCAGGGGGCGCGCCCCACAGTTTGAGAAACACTGGGTTAGGGATTTGATCAAATCACTTGTTTTCCTTAGGGAAATCAACTTATTTTAACATCTTGCGGGAATTGATCATATCCCTTAGTGATTTGATATAATCCCTAATTAAACAATTTCCCTTCGACATATATAATTTCAATACTGTTCTGACTTCTAACATAATTTTATAATATTTTTGAAAGATTGCCAAGTATTTTTAAAATAGCCATTAAATAATCACCATGAAATCATTTATTTCACAATTGATTCCTTGAGCAACAGCAAAATCTGTAAAGCCATTTTCCTTTTTTGAGCGTCCATAGTAGTTGTAGTAATCACGCCAAACGCAGCCGGCGCCATTTTTAACGAGCATAGTTTAAATATTTATAAATCTAAAAGTTATGTTACCTTTAGGCCGATGTGTGTAAAGTATATAAAAGTCCAATGTCCTCTTGTTGGTATGGTGTGAAAGTTGAAATTGTTGGATTGTTGAAATGACGAGGTTCACATCAACGATAACCCTGCCATTTTGTTTCAAAGATGGATGCTAATAATTAATCAAAAACCTTTGTTGACCTCCATTTAGTGATTTTATTTAACTTTCATGACTTCAATTAATATCATGATGATGGATTTTATTTACACCTTCTAATAAGTAATACAAATATAATTAATATACGGATTAGTGCAAATTAGGGAAAATTAATATACATATATGATATATTCAAATACTAGTCGTTTTAATGTCTCATAATAAACTATAAATTGATACAATAAACTACTATGCCTCTATTTTTCAAAAAGACTTTATTTTAACAGATATTCATGCAAAACTTGATAGACAGAAAGATTCCAACTCAGAAACAGAAAATTGACTGTACTGTACGATTTTAATGTACGTTTTTATCAGGTATTAGAATTACAATTTTTAATACAAATTTTCTTTAACCCTCCAAGCGGTCTGCACATAAAATTCCGCCATTCCAGAGATGCTTTTTCTGCCTCCAAGCAAGATTCCCAAAAGCGGCCGAGCCGCATTCTTAAAAATAGGCTCAATCGCTTTTGAAAACCCCACCTGAAAGCAAAAAAATATGTGCGGTGCATTTTTGAAGCATCTCCAGAATGGCAAGTCTTTAAATGCAGACCGCTTAGAGGGTTAAAAAAATTAGATCTGGAAAAGTAATAACAATGCTGTTGTGAGATACCCTGCTCAGAACACAGTTTTTCCACATCGCCAACTAACCGATCTTCGTATTGATAGCAAGGGTACTACTAAAATATTATTTCCTTTTCCAGTTGCGAGACGGAGTAAAAAAACATTAAAACTAAATTGAATGATGAACGAAAGAAAGGTTTCGCATTTTTACGCCATATATCATATACCAAGTTAGTTGATGCAATAGATCAGTTCACAATGGAGCTCCTACTTAAATGCTGTGATACATCTTATGGAACTTATTATTATAATATACCCAGATGGTAACCTATTGTGTACATTATATAACCAATAACCTTAGAAAAACACTAATGCTCTGTCTAATTCTTTTTACTCTAACCGAAAATTATAATCACTCTAGATATTTTATCAAAAAATTAATTTCAAAATAAATATTTAATCAAATTAACAATAATTAATTGTCAAAGTTTCTCTTCCTATAGTCTCCGATTTCTTCTCTCTTGAAATAAATCTTAATATATCTATTTGTATTGTTTAACAGAAAAATTAATTTTATTGCAGACTTCAAGATACTGAATATGAATAGTTAGATCTTATATAATATCATCATTAGATATATATTTGATACTCATACTCTGATATAGAATTAAGGGAAAATGAAGGTGCAGTGACATTAATGACATATATATATAGATATTTATTAATCTTTTAAATTATCTTCTTTTTTTAAACTTAAAATCGGAAAACATACCTTCATTGCACATTGTTTATTTTTTATCATCTTGAAAAGTATAGCATCGAATTCCCCTAATTATTATTATTTTATAACTTTGATGTCCTTAACAAAATTGTTAATGCTATCCGTCTGTTACTTTTTTCACTTACGTAAATGTATATTCGAAAATTTTAAGTTTTGATCCATCTAGTTTGGAAATTTAGATTTCTTTTTGTTATTAAAGATATGGTCCCTTGTCTAAATAGTGTAAAACTAAATTTTCTCTCTAAAATATTTTGATTGAAAAAGAACAACAGTAAAATAATCCATAACAAAAATCCCTTTGATTCCATATTATATTAATGGGAAAGTAATCTTCAATTTTTTAAAGATAATAAAAAAAAAGAAACTGTACAATATTGATTGTATATTTCCACATGATGGAAGTTTAATGTATAAAAAAAAAATCAATGTAATAATTTCCTTAGATGAATATGACTCACAAAAATGAAAGGCTGTTTTTATTTATAATTTTTTCACATTTTTTAAAAAAAAGAAAATTTTACTTTTTACATTTAATAAAATGTTTTGCTTTCAAAATTTAAAGAATTATTCATCTTATTTTCATAAAATTCTGTTTGATAGACATTTCATTTAATAAAAACTTAAAAGTAAATTACAACGATTTTTTTAAAATGAAAGTACAATTATTTATTTGAAATTTTAGTAATATTTCAGATATTAAATACTTTCCTGAAATGAATGAGTTTTTAAAATACTTTCGTGTTTGGGACTCTGGACCTCTTTATCAATTAAATAAATAAAATACTAGTTTTCATTTAAATATTTTAGCACATCTTATCAAGTACATTTTATAAACACTACCCGTCACATTAATACAGAGTTTGGGAGTTCGTTTTTTGAATTTAAAATAAATTTAAAAAATATTTTCAACATAGAAAAATAGTTAGCATTAATTTGAAAATAAGAAAAAGTAAGATAAAACAAAATAAATTGCTATAACGATTAAAAAAAAAGATTTTTTCCCAATAAATTCGATAAAATTGAGAATAAAATGTGTTGTTCCGAATTTTAAACATTATATATTTAATTAAAAATAACCACGTATTAAACACGACTTAAAGTTTTAATTAAAAATAGCCTTCCACATCTTTCAAACCCTAGAGATGTGTGATTCTGTTTGATAAGGTCGAATTAAATTTCATTGCCAAATTGGTTTCATGGCTAGAAACTGAAAAACTGAAAATTCTGTTATTTTAGAAACGTCCATGAAGTGAAGGTTAAATTATCATGCCCTGTATGTATTTAAGAGTTATTAATACCGATACAATAAATTAATTCAAGTTTGCACTCTTTAATTCTTGTAGTTTCGTAAATACATGATACCAATAAAGTATTTTACACTAGTTTTTTTTTTCTTCTTCATAAAAACCTTTTAAAAATTTAGGGTGCGACTTACATTCAATGTCGGATTGAATTCTAGTAGATATGGTACTGCTTTTCTGTCATACATATATATATATAATATATAAAATATAATATATATATATATATATATATATATATAATATATATATATATTTATATATATATATATTATATATATATATGCATTATATATATATGGCTATATATATATATATATATGGTATATAATATAAATATCTATATATATATTATATATATATATATAATATAAATATATATATATATATATTATATATATATACTATATAAATATATAGGATTATTCTCTACAAACAAGAAATAACATCCAACAATCACATAGACAGTAGGAAAGTCACACAATGAAGGACATATGAGTAACTCAGATTAAAAATTATAAAATGGATGCTGCAGTATTATAAACATTGCTGACTAGGACAGATAACATATAAAATAATTTATATAAAAGTGTGGTTGAACATGTTTTTTGGCCAGCCAACCTTCTCCCTCTAAGTAAATAATACTGAGCAAAATCCTATTGAATATCTAAATCCATTACAAGATAGAGGTGACTTACCTAAAAATTGCACTTAAAAATGCAGAGCCCACGCTAAATCTGAGTGCAATAATTAAGCTATTGCCAGATTCTGGACCCTAATGCAGATTTAAATCATGTGAATGGCTAAAATGTAGCCCTTAACAAAAGTATGAAAAAAATGGAAATAAAAATTAATATAAGCGCGTTGCAAATTATAACGTAACTTTAATAACACTAGAGTAAATATGAATAAAATAATAAGTAATTTTATCTAATATTAGAATATGGAAATAACTATAACTATGAAATATTTAAGTTTATAGTAATATACTATTATCACAATCTCATAATTTTTAATCCTTACTATTTTGAATAGCTTTATTAATATAACGATTAATAAAATTAATTGGGTATTTCTTATTTATCAATATTTAGTAAAATGTTTATAGTTACTTTTATTTCTGATTTTTGACACCATATCTTTCTATCTATCTATGTATATATATATATATATTATGACAGATATAATACTAGAGTATTCTCGAATAAGGATACTTAAAGGATTCTGAAAAAGCTTTAATGCACTGTAAAATTTTTTCAAATAACTCTAATGCTTTCAAATGTAAAATATACTACTTAAGTTAGCATCAAAATAGTAAATTTGGAAATAAAAAATTCCCTTTTACCTTTTACCACTCACCATAATGATGAAATCAAAGATGATTCCAAATTTTCCTTCTGCAGGACATTTATAACTGTATTTACTTATTAATAAAGAAATAAATAATAAATAATATGCCAATTTAAATATTTGGACAGACATCTAATAAATTTAATCTTATAATTAATAAACATAAGTCTGATACTAAATACTTCAATATTATTAAAAATTCAATAAAGTAGAAATGCAACACTTTAGAACACATGGTTTTGAAAATGTTTCACTTAATATAATTAAAGTTGTCCCTGATATTAAATAAAGAATATGGTGAGAAAATTACTATATTAAATATCATAATGCAGTTTTTCTTTATGGACTTAGTGTATTATACCAAGGGAAAAAAAATATTCGAAATGCAATTAAACAAAATTCTCAAGACTTATAATATTGAGATTAATAAATCAACTAACAAAAGATATAAAAAATAGAGGAGCTAGACCTAAAAAACTAAGCAGAGACAAAAAAAACCTTACAGATAATATTGTAGATATTTGTAAGACTTTCGATAACAAATTTTACATAAAACACATTAAATCTTTCATGTTTGGACTCAGTAAGACATAATTATATATTAAAGAAAGTGTACTAACTTCAGATAAAATAAAAGTATGTCATGCTTTGCATGTTATTATAGACATTCAGAAATTTTTGAAACATAAATATAACATAAAATCAATATAAATAAATATTATCAAACAGAATATTATGCATTATTATATATGAATAAATCCTATGATAATAGCAATTTTTTTAGCATTTAAAAAAACACACATGTCATCTTTCCCAATTCAAAATATTAATAATAAAAAGCTTTTAAATACAATAAAAAAATAAGTTGATCAACTTTTAACTATAATGCGCCTATAAAGCAGGAAAACGTAATGCGTAATTGTAATGAATTTAAAGAATTTATACATAAACATCACCAACATGGTATTAGTGGTGACCTCAATATTGTAAAATACAATAATCTGATAAATATAATGAATAAAGGTACTGGTTTTAGACTAATGATTTCAAATAATAAAAAAATTATAAAAATCAGTTATATAATGATATTGAGCAATTCATTTACAAAATAGTTATTAAATCTAGTATGCCTATAGAGGCATTCACAGAATTCAAAGGTAATATTACAAAGCAGCTTAATAAATATAACTATGGTACAGATAATAAAATCATTTTAATAATATTAAAAATCAGATTAAAAATTTGCAAAATTAATTTATTATAGTTTATGTTGATACAGTGCCAGGAAATTTTGCCGTCATATGTAAATATTATTTTAGTTTAATGATCAACAAATATTTTGATAATAATACAGCTTTTAAGTCATTAGTTTCTGATAGAGAATTAAATCATCGAATTTTGGCTTTTTATATACAAATAAAAATTCAAATTAATAATAATTTTAAATTTCCACTTATATTTCTTACTACTAAATTCTATAAAGATCCAGTCAAGAGTTTAGGACAGTTACTAATAGTTTTAATACATATATCAGTAAATCAAGCAACATTCTCCATGAAATATTACAATAAATAATCAAAAATCAACAGCCATAATTAAAAATAGTAAAAACCTTATTGAACAAATGGTAGATAAAAATATTTCTTTAGTCTATAGTTTAGATTTTGAAGATCTTTTTAACTCTTTAATATTGATTATATGATTAACTTACTTGTAAAATTACATAAATATAATTTATTTAAAAATATTTATTATGATAGATTTGGCTCTCTACTTAGGTTTGTTCTTAAAGAGAGGTATATATATTATAATGGTAACTATTATACAGACAAATGTGTGAAAGGTTTGCCAGAAGGTGGCCTTGCTAGCAACTGCCTTGCCAATTTATAATTACCGTAAAATTCGGCGTATAACGCGCACTTTTAACACAAAAAATAAGATCGAAACTTAAGGGTGCGCGTTATACCCATGGTATAAAAACAATATCTTTAAAAATAATAAAAGAGTAGAGCATAATTTTATTTTTACTTCTACATGTATCGAGATATACTACTTATATAAAAGTAATGACTTGTCTTATGAACTAAAAGAGTTGCAGCTCTAGAAGTATACTATTTTTTAAAAGTCTGGTGATAATACTTCAAATAAATGACTTCAAAATATAAGAGCAATTTATACTAATATTCCACATTTCATCGAAAAATAGGGGTGCGCGTTATACGGCGAATATACCTAAAAATTTAAAAATTCAGCTTGAAAGTATGAATGAGCGTTATACACTGGTGAGCGTTATACGCCGGATTTTACGGTACATTATTTAAGAAATAGATTCATCCATAATTCTAAATATTGCATTTTCGTTAGATAGATGACATAATTTTTGGCTTGCAAGACAATTTTAAACCTAACACTAATTTCTATCCACAATATCTTAATTTAATACAGAAAAATATTAACAACAATGAAGCAAATTTTCTTGATAAAGAAATAAATTTAAAAGATAACGTTATAGCTACTAACATTTAAGATAAAAGACAAGAATTTAATTTCAATATTATAAAAGTTCCTCATTGGGAGAGTAATGTGCCTGCTTCTATATTCAGAAATATTATTATTAATTATATGCAAAGCAATAAATTTCTAAAATCAAAAAAAATTAAAAACTATAAACATTTCACTACCTATTGTTTAATTCAGAAATACCTAATTAATTTTATTAATAGTTATCTGAATAAAGAATTTCTAAATAGTAAGGATTAAAATTCCTTAGAATAATAGTAGATTTTTTTAATAAATTTATCATCATTTTTCCAAGACATAGTAACCTCCATATTAGACAAAATGATTGATTTTTTTAAATTAATATATAACTCTAGTGTCACTAAATTTATGGTAGTTTGTAAATTCTTTTTTCTTAAAAAAAATAATTCTACTCTTTTACTTTTGTTAAATGCTACAATTCAGCCATTTCCATACTTTGATTTACATTTGTGTCCAGAATCATGAATAACTTATGTATTGTACTCACATTTAGTGTGGGGTCTGCATTTTTGAAAGCAATATTTAGTTAGTTACCCTTATCTTGTGATAGATTTAGATATTCTATCCATTATTTTCAATAGATTTTGCTCAGTATTGTTGTCATAAAGGAGAAAGGTTGGCTGGCCACAAAACATATTCAACCCCACTTTTATATATATTTTTTTATATATAAGCTGTCCTAAGTCAGCAATGTTTATAATACTGTAGCATCTATTTTTTTTAAATTTCAATTTCTCATGCGTCCTTCAATCTGTGGTTTCCTTACTGTCTATGTGTTTTTCTTTTTTGATTGCTGAATGTTCATCTCTCGTTTGTAAATAATTAGACTATATAGATAGTATTATTCTCTACAAACAAGAGATAACATGCAACAATCACAATTACACAATCTACAAATTACACAATGAAGGACATATGAGCAACCGAGATTAAAATTATAAAATGAATGCTGCAGTATTATAAACATTGCTGGCTTAAGACATATAATATATGAAATAATTTATATAAAAGTGGGGTTGAACATGTTTTTTTGCCAGCCAAACTTTTCCCTTTATGTAAATAATACTGAGCAAAAACCTATTGAAAGTAATGAATAGGAATATCTAAATCTATTACAAGATAGAGGTAACTTACCTAAAAATTGCACTTTAAAATGCAGAGCCCGCGCTAAATCTGAGTGCAATAAATAAGTTGTTGCCAAATTCTGGACCCTAATGCAGATTCAAAAGCATGTGAATGGCTGAAATGAAGAACTTAACAAAAGTATAAAAATAATATAAATAAAAATTAATAAGAGAGTCACAAATTACCAAAACTTTAGGGACACTAGAGTATGTGTGTACGAATTAAATAATAATAAGTAATTTTTATCTAATATTAGAATATAGAGGTAACTATAACTATGAAATATGTAAGTTTATAGTAATAAACTATAATCACAATCTCAGAATTTTGAATCCTTACTATTTCGAAAAGCTTTATTCTCATATAACTAATAATAATTATATATATATATATATATATATATATATATATATATATATATACATTAATATATATGTATGCTATAAATTCTTATTGTTTTGAAAGAGATATTTAAGAATATCACAATAGTGACTTTTGCATAATATTGCTAAATTACCAGGTACTTTATCTGCATATATAATTAGAAAATTATTTTGCGGATCTAATATTTCTCGTTGAAAGTCTTTGTAAATAGCTTTATTCTAGATTTAATATTTTTTTTCAATAAAGCTTAGAGCACATTGAATTTAAATTCTTTAAAAGCATCAAGCGCATAGTTACATTTAGAGGGCTTTTTTTGTGACACAATTCACGACAACTGTAATCACATTTGTGTTTATTCATAATTTCTCTAATAATAATTATCATTAATTCATGTTTATTATTATAATTAACTTATAATTTCTTTTTTTTTCTAATAATTTTTCTTTAGAATATAAGGTTGATTAAATTTGAATAAATATTTTATATATGAAATAGTTAATCTATGTCCTCGTTCAAAACTAGTTACACCTTTGGTAAAAAAAACCAAAAAAAGAACCAATACCATGTTTTTAAAATCGTCACAAATATATTTGTTTTTTAGAGCGACTATGTATATATTCATTCTTTTTTTTGTTCTATAATGTCGGAATAAAATGTAATTAAGGATTTAAAAATGCAATTTCTGTATATTTCTAATTAATGTTCTTATTTCTTATCATTTAAGGATTACTAATTTACATTAGCATTTTTTTAAATCCTCTCTTTATTTTAATTTTTTTCAGGCAGAAAGGATTAAATGGATTGGTAAAAAGAAACTCATTAGCTCTCAGCTTGTATAGAGGGATTACTTGTCATTTTTGAATGTTTGACAAGTCTTTGACAGCATTATTTTTTAAACGTACTTATTTTTAAATAAGGATATGATTAAATCCTTTAAAATGTAAAACACAAACTTAATAGAGAAATGGTTGCATCGTTACTAGAACTATCATTCACAATACTAAGTGTATCTTAGAATTAAAAAAAAAACAGAGAAAAGCTTGGAACATTCGAAACATCTTTGAACATCTTTTGAATTGGAACATTCGAAATAGAAGACCTGTAGTATTTTTTCAAAGTTTTGGACACGTATTTATTTAAAAGAAAGAAAACGGATTAAAATGTATAAAATTTCTTTTATTTAATTTTACCTCTACTTTGGATCAAAACAGAAAAACTATTTTCTTAACACCTGCCGATGGCGTATGTATCTGTCTCGTTCAATCGGTGCGTTAAACGCCCTGGACTTATATATTCGTCTTTGTGTTTTACAATTCTTTCTTTGCACTGCTATCAAAAAGTTTATTTCAAAGGCTTCGGAATACAAAAAAAATTATCTTGATAGTTTTTGCGATGGATTTAATTACTTTAGATAAAAATTAATTATTTGAGCATTCCCCTTTCCCCTAATACACTGGATAAGCATGCCTATGTGAAAAGGAGTGGAACTGGGGAGTAAAACATGTAACTTATAATTGGCAGTTAAGGGGTTAAAGATAAAATAATGCATCTTGTTAGTAACTTATGGGATAATAAATATAATTTTTAGTCAGGTGGGGTTTTTTTTCCATTTGATATGAGAAATTGTAAAAACTTCCAGAATTAGATTTAAATATTTTTTTCAAAAAAAATATGTAGTATGTACAATTCAACTTCATCAAAATGTATTAGAAAAACAAATAATCATTCGAAAATATTAAGGGACGAAATTGTTGCTACGGCATTTTTCTTTTTAAAATATCTAACAAGTTCAACTAAAAAAAAATAGAGTTTTAAACAAGAGCTTTTATTTCGAAATATGATGCGAGAAATATATTTATGGATTTAAAAAGTGAAATCATGTGTGTGGAAGAAAATACAAAACCACTAAACTAGTTATTCATAGCATCATAATTTACTTACGATTTTACACGTTCTAACAAATTTATTTTCCACAAATTTATAAAATAAGAGTTCGGACAATCTATATTAAAAAAAAAAAATAGTAGCTGTTTAAATCGAACCATGGAAGGAAATGTCGTAATATCAATGGACTTTATGTTTATATAAATATCTAAGTGACAAAACTGTTGATTAATTTCAGAGATACAAAATATTATATCACTCCATATTAAATGCTACCTTATTTATGTTATCAGTCCCCAGTAATTAGCTTTTCAGCTTAAGGTTGGTCAGTAGGGTAAAACCTTTTTGAAAATAGATTTTGAGTTTTTGATATTTCTAAAATTTTCAAATCATTACCTTCCCAATGATAAAACCCCTAAGCCATTATATGAAAAAATTTTTATTTTTAAAATGACTTTTAAATAATAATCAGCTGCCACGGACCACGTCCACTTTGATAGATTAAGAGTAAATATTTACTTTTTTTAATATGAGAACTTGCAAAGCCTCCACAAAATTTCATTTAATCATACACAATGAACTGTAGATTAAATAAAACTTAACTGCAAGTTTAAATGTTAGTTTGTTTACGTACATTTGGAGCAAAGTTTGTAAAAAAGATTAAAATATTTACTATCAATTTGAAATTTCGTACTTGGACGAAATTTTTTTGTAGTGTAATTGGAAACAAATAGTGAAATTTATCCTTTCGAAATTTGTATACTTCTAAATACTTAATAACTAGTTTGTGATGACTCTATACAATACATAAAAACGTGGTTTTTTGAAAAAAAAAGATAATTATAAACTTATTTCAATAAGTTAAAAATGAGATATATGGCAGAAATGAGGATGAACTTATTGCAACCTATATATAAACTGGACAGGCAATAGTTGTTAAAATATTGCATATGTAAAACACCTGCTTTTCATCTAAACAATTGTAAAAGACATTTCATACCATCCATTAAAACAATAGAAATTAAAGGGGAACCAAGAATCTTATCTTTCATTACTGTGCAAAATGAATTATAGGTTACATTTTCTTTTTTGTGTAACATCTTTCCTCTCGATTGCTAAATATTTGTCGGAATGATTTCGAGAAAAGGGACTGATGTGGGTAACAGGATGTGACGTAAGCGCGTTATTTGATTTGACTGAAAGCACGTGGTATTGTCTCTTCGCTACCCTCGCATTCTTCTTATGCATGTTAAAAACTTACTTTACATTTTTCCGCGAGCTCTCGTCACCTAGTGGTTAGAGAAGTTGACTTGAAATGAATTGCCCTGTTTCTATTCGCGGGAGCTTGCTGCTTTCAAATTTACTTTAAATCATTTTAATTTCCTTCGAAAATTATTTTCTCTTGATCAAATTTAAATTTCCACGTTCTTTCCTTTTTTTTTTTTTTTTTTTTTTATTAGTACATTCAAAACATTGATTTAGCTAATACAAATTCTTGGTTTCAGTGCAAACAAGATGCAATTTTAAATAAAATTCCTCAAAAAATCAAAATGGATGGCTTAAAATTTAAGCTGGAGATAGTCGAAGCATTATGAGCCTCTCCACTTACTAACAAAAGTACTTTAACTGATGATGAAGACAACAGTGTTGTAATTCCACTAGCAAAAAGATCGAAGTGTTATAATCCACCTACTATACAGGCCAGGGTTTTTATCCTGGCCATTTGAGGATAAAAGGCTTGACATGTATAACCATTTTCGATGCGGTGATGACATTTCAAGGCCTCGAAAAATTTAAATTTTAAAACTGCGAAAGCAATTGAAAAAATGTTGTTTTAAAAAAGCAATGGTTAACTATATTTTTCCAAAAAACAAAAAAAATATTTTTTCTGTAAATAAATAATGAATTCAAAAAGTTAATTGCATCAATAATTTTTTATTTATAACAAAATTTATTTGAATTAAGATTGTTTTTCTATCAACTTAGAGCTAAGAATGTATAACTGTAAAATTACCTAGGTGACCTGTTTCACAGATAACAACCCCAAACCCCCACGATCGTGCGGGTACCGTCTATGTTCCGGGGGGAATTTTTTTGTATTTTTTTTCCCCGTGTTATTAAGGGGGTTTGGGGTGTTGTATTGGTGGCCAAGTAAAAGAAAAAGTGTGATTTTACAAAATA
>BMAV01006472.1:0-122096 GCA_019973955.1 Trichonephila inaurata madagascariensis
AATTAAAAAATTTAATGTCCCCTTAAGGTATCAGAAAAATTTGAAAAAGTGCTTTTTAGGTGTTAGATGCTTGGTGTTGTTTGGGTCATTAGGAAAAGAAGAAATTAATTATTGAGGAGGAAGGACTAATACATAAACTACAGAGTTTTTAAGTGCTTTTTATAGCATTTACTTTAACTAATCAAAATATTTTTTAATTCGTATTTTTTTTTGAAGAATGAACTTTTTATGATAATTTGTGCACGAAAAACAGGATATCTTCTAAATAATCGAATCAAATGCAATGAAGTTTATAACATATATGCTATGGGCCCTTCAGAGTGTAACAAACCGCAGGTTTTTAGACAGCTACATTTAATCAAATTTTACAGCCATTTTTAGCTTAGATCATGCAGTAATTTTGACGAAAAATCATGACCATCAAATTTAAATGCTAATAAAATGTTTATTTCTTAAAATATTTTTTATATCCTGCGGTTTGTGTGTGTGACACTTCAAAGGGATCAAGAAGTATATCAATGACGTTAAAATTGCATAATGTGCAATGTATTTTTATTTATTAGGGTTTTCTTAACTTAAAAAATTTTGCTAAACTTTCCTAAAAAATTTTTTTTTCAAAAAAAAAAAGGCAATACATGTTAGTTATTTAATAGTTATGACTTTTTAAGTCTATTCATGTTGTTTAAAACAATAAAATTATTCAGAAAATCATTTTTTGAAAAATTTATCTCCGAACCTAGTCGGATACCTTAACACATAGCGGGTTTTCTCGGACACCATGACGGAAGCCACGATTCTACAATCCAGAGTGTCCGTGGCAACTTAAGGGCATGGTCACGAACTAGAAGCCGAATGGCAATGAGTTTCAGCCCGAGGACCACTGTGTCCTGCTGTGTAGAGGTTGCTAATGTACGTTACATCTGTTGAAGTTTAAAGCCTCTCTTTGGCGTGGCGTAGAAGTTCGGAGAGAGATCTAACTCAGGCGTCGTTCACGTCACTTGACCATGGTTTATAATTAAGACTCTCATCCCCAATAACCCTCATGACACTTTATAGTGCGAAATAAATTGAAATCAAAATCGACAACGCCGAACATCTTTTCGCGACCATTACCACTTTGTTGCCACGACAATTTTATTTAAGTTGAAAGAAAGTGTGGATGATAGATTGATTTTTCTGTTTATTCGTATTCATGTGCCCAACGGAAACAATGTAGAATAATAACCTTTGTGGCTCCATACCTCAGATAAAAGATTATAACTGTAAATGTAACGAAAACAATCGCTAAAGCAAATGAATATTTTAAATCCCTAAAGTAATGTATATAAATTTAAGGATATATTTTATTATTTTTATTAACTATTATGGGAAGAATAATCCCTCGTGGATATCGTTTGAAGAAAAATACGACAGGTTGAGAAATAACTATAAAACATGTTTGATTTCTTAAAGAGACCTATGAATTTATTATATTCTTTTACTCTCCAGATGGATTTTCAGAAATATTTTGCCGTTTTGACTTTAATTTCCTGGGATATAGTTACAATGACCTTGTCTTTTGAGGACAGGTTTACAGACATTTTCAAATAATTCATTACATTCGTTCCCTTCGAGATCTATTAGAGAACTATTTTTCAATTGTTTTATTTTCCCAACAATTTCAGATTTTGTTTTGTGTTATATCCAGCTATACATTTTCCGTTTTAAGTGCCTTTTTTTTCTTTGTTTTATATTTAAACTATCTCTTGTTTATTTTTTTCAGTTCTTTAAAAATACATGAATATATTTTTCTACCGCGAGCGATTTTAACAAAATAGCTCATTATGTTGTCTGAGGATGTGTAGTTTAGAAGCATTTTTTTCCCCTATCAATAATTCCCAAATAATTGTAGATATTAGTATATTCCTTTTATATCTGCTTAAAATTTCTCAACTAAAAGAATGAAAAATGGAAACCTTTTCAAATAATCAGTTGCTTTTGTCTGGAAATCGACATTGAAATAATCGTGACGTCTCAAATGAGTTCAACATTTCCAACGGTTCTATTCTGAACTGGTTCCATCCATGATCAACCGAGATCGTTCTTCGCGGACGGTATTCGTAGCCTTCTTACGTAATGAAAACCTGCTGTAACGTTTTGTAACGTCTTTGTCTCGCAGCTGCGTTCGGCGTCTTTGTGGAAATGATCAACACACGGGCAGAGACACTGGTGCACCTTTGAATTATTGCGTAGTATAAGCTTGAATTGCCCACCGACCTTTTTGGCATCACGAGGACCCTTTTCCATCGCTGGAAGGATGCAACCAGAGCTGCAAAAGTGCTGCCCTGATCTCCAAGAGAGGAAGAGCGAAGGGAGAGATGCTTTGACCCCTCGGCAGGAATCAGAGGCACGAAGAGAAAAGGAGGCCAGGGAACGGTTGCTAAAAAGATTCCTCCTCTCACAAATCACTTTCTTGGAACTCTAATAATCTTTTAGTAAGTTTAATAACTTCAATGTATAATTCTGTAAATAATAGCCGAGACTTAAATATAAGTTCAATATTTAAATTAACCAAGATCACGCTACCGTTATTCATATCAAACATCCCACTGCCCAAACGCCATGAGGGATTTCTTTTAAAAAACTTTGTATGCATATCACCCATTAAATATTGCTGTTTCTATCTCTGTATCTGTCTCATTTCTGTCCCTAAGGATCTCATGGATACACGCTTAGAATCACTTTCATTTGAACATCCCTTATTATACAAGACTAATGATTTGACGGATACATTCAATGTTTACTTTACTGGGGAAAACGTGGACGGATGGCCGTTGCAAGGACCGTCTTTAACGCTTATGAGGACAACACTTGTGTCATTCGGCACTTATGATTTATTGACTGCCTCACTTCCAAAAGCTTTATTTAACATCTGAAGTCTTAAAATGTGATTTCTGTTGCAAAATGCAGAAATTAATGTTTGCACACTATTCGTAATACGACATTCCAAAATCCAACAATACAACAAATTTACGTAAATGAAAATTCATGGAAATACATATAACGCGAAAACGCTCAAGTCGAAATATCGGTTAACACGAAATAATACGTCCGGACAAACTACAGTAGAACGTAGTTTATCCGAATCAATTGGGACCAGACACCGTTCAGATACGCGATTGCTCGGATCAGCGAAAACCGAATGCAATCCATGCAGTATATGAAACCGGACACTATACGAATATTTAAAATCCTCACATGCGGGAAACGTGCTTGAAGAAAAAGCAAAATAGGTGCAAAATGTCGCAATTTTAACTTTTTTGTGGATAATAATAATTGAATATTAACGTCACACTGTTAATTATAGCTGCACGAGGGCTTTTGGCGACGGACCACGTCATTTTGAACCATGGTCAAGTGACGTGGACGACACCTGTGAGCTAGCACCCCCCTCTCCTAACTACCACACCACACCAACGGAAGGACGTTTCAACTCTCGACAGATTTTACGTGCAACTTTTTTGTGGAAAATAATCCCTTATTTTTTGCTGTACCATTTTCGATGTACTCTCGTTTATTCGCTGCAAGGTCTCTGAAAAAACTGTTTGGGATATTTGTTGCTCCTGATAATTAACGTTCGATAAACGACGTTCTACTGTACTATATATTTTAATGCAGTTTTTTTTCTCTTTTAACGATACGAAAATACTTAAGATGAAAAGATTTCACTTCTAGGAATAAACAAAATACGGAAAATACCAGCCGGGATGAACTGTCATACTGTATCATCTCAAGAATTCACACACACAACGCCGTAGATGATGGTAAAGTGTGTACAGCACCAATTAAATAAGCAGATGAAATCCCTCATTTTGGAGTTGGTCCAAACTTAAAAAGAAATTCTATCGATGCAGATTCCGATGACGAAAATAAAATGAATAATGCAGTTCCCGTTCTCACGTCACCTGAAATGAGGAACATCATGAAAAGAGTATCCGAAGTTATTTAGACGCACTTTCCAATGGTGAAATGAATAACAAAATAGACGACATCGAACAATTTCTTGGCAATTTGATGCTAAAAAAAAACAATGCAAAAAAATATCAGATTATTTACTGAAAACTCAATAATTTTTTTATTTTTCAAGAAACTTGACATTTTGCATTACATTTCTTTAAGTATCTGTGAATGTTTTTGTTTCATGATTTTAATTAAACACAAGCAAAAATACATATTTGAGTGAATAAAAAAAACTAATAAACTTAATTTTGTTCTATATGTTTTCTTTTTGCAATATCCTTTAACACGAAATTCTTTTAGCACGTAAAAATATTTCAGTCCCTGAGTTAAGTGTTCAACGTTTTACATTGTAAGTGTATTCAATGACGATGATGAAATACATGATTAGTTTCTCGCCTTCCTACTAAAGAAATGTGAAGGTCTCAAAAACTACCCTTTGTCTCTATGATCATTGCAGCGCCATCTGATGGTCAAATCCAGGAACTTTGACAACAATTTGCATTTTGAATGAAATTGGATATTTATATTATGTGTAAAAATGTGTGTTTAATTTTTTTTATCAAGAAATTATTTTTCTGTGCTATTTTTTAAAATCTTATGCAGGTATAGGTATACATTTGTAGATTTTTTTGTTTTGTTCGCAACATATGCTATAGAATATTATTTGTTTTAAGGTATCCAACTACTTGCGACAACCTTTTTTAAAAAAATGGAGATTTTTTTTATGGTTTTTAGATTTTTTTCCGTACATTTTAGGGGAAAAAAGACTAAAATTTATAAGATAAAGATAAATTATTACTACTGAAATGGGAAAAAAAGGGTCAAAATTGACAAAAAATTACATAAACTGTTCTGTACAAATTACACATAAACCGTTCTGTACAAATAGTAAATTTTCAAATTTTCAATTTTGATTTATTACTTTGCTATTCCTTTTAGAAATTGCTTTCAGGATAAGAGATATTTTAATTTTTATAAAAACTAAAGCAATTTGTCTTAGCTATTATACGAAATTACTTAAAAAAAACAGTGATTTTATTCACACAAAGAACTGTAAAATTTATAATAAAACAGCGTGATTGATAAATCTCTAAAGGTTTAAACACTTCTACAGTTATATAGAACATACAAAATTTCAACAAATTATTTTTAAAATTTTGAGCAGTCGCTGTCCCGTTTGAACTTTTCGAAAAAAAAAAACACACATTTCGAGTAAAACATCTTTGAAAGCTCATCTTATGTAAATTTATGGCATCTGCTTTCAATGTAACACTTGTAGTTCTTGTTCAAGTGAATGGGAGGTGAAAACACTTGGTATTCTTACAAAGTCAATAAGATGGCCTATAAAATAAAATCATTTAAAAAAAAAATGTCGATTTTTTAAAAAAATCATGATTTTAGGGTAGTCGGATACCGTAAAAGAAGACAAGTCAAATTTTCCGCATTAGTTTCATTTTTATTTAAATCTGTATGAAAATGTTTGTGTACCTAAATGAGGTTTTAAAATTGATAGATGTTTAGTTTCTTTGAGATTTATTTGTATTATTGGATTTCTATTATTAAAAGGATTAAATTAGGGATATAATTAAATGATTAAATTTAATGATTTTTTTTCATTTGAAAATAATTAAACAATAATATAAAATTAAGCAACATTTAATGGAACAAAGATTCTCCAAATTACATTCCAAAAAACATATTCGACCTCTTTTAAAATTCCTTGGAAACTGGACAACTTTAGTACATAAACATTGCCGACATTTCACATTAAAAGTGATTGCAATTAATTACCGTATTTTATTTAGCCCATATAATTATCTTAATTTATTTCAGACTTAATTTCTAATACTGCCTCACAACTCTCTACAAATATAAAGAAAGAAATATAATTTCGAAACAAAAAAGAACCTTCCATTATATTTTTTCTTCTTTAACACAAACACTATCTTTCTTAAACCAAAATAAACTGAAAAGGAATTCGAATTCACGTTTATAAATTCCCATGGGAACCTACATTAAATGATCTGTAACAGAGAGAGAACTAAGCGTTCGAAAAAGAATAAATTAATTAAATAACATCCTCTAGGCGTGAAAGCACTTGTACAAAAAATATAACTCCATTTTAGATAAACCTTATATTTTATTGTCCATGTTGTTTTTCGAAGTGCAGTAACCTTAACTTTGTTGTTGGGTTACACTTCGAACCTGTCTTCCAGAATAAAAATTATTGCCTCCATCTGTTTTTTTAACCCTTATTTTTCGTCAGCTTCGCCCAAACAGAGGTAATGGCGTATGACGAACTTTTCGGCTGTACGGATGTTTTCAGACGGAATGTTTTGTCTGACTTTAGTGCTGTTTGATGATACCGATTCGTTATATATATATATATATATATATATATAATGTACAAACATTATATATATATATATATATATATATATATATATATATATATTTGTACATCAGAGTAATTGCGGTGCTTTTTGGCGAAATGGCGTCTGATGGAAATGTATGGTGTCGGATAGATAATAAATAATAAAGCAGAAATTGTTTGGTATATATACAGTGAAAATCGTTTAACTCGAAACTGAGGGGACTGAAATATTTTTTCATGTTAAAGGATATTGTAACAAAAACAAAACCATACATCAATAAAATTAAGTTTATTTTATTTATATATAGATATGTATATATTTATATTTAATAAAAATTGTTAAAACAAACATCCACAAGAACTTAAAGAAATTTAATACAACATTTTCAAATTGTTTGAAAAACAAAACGTTTATTAATTTTTTGGAAAATAATCTGATGTTTTTCTTTGCATTGTTTCTTTAAGCATAAAATTGTTCGATATTACCCTTTTTGTTATTCATTTCAACATTGGAATGTTAATCTATATAAATGTGCACACTGTTCATGATGTTCCTCATTTTGAATGATGTGGGAAAAGGAGCAGCATTGTTCATTTCCCTTTTAACATGCTTTTATAAGCTTCACCTGTACGTAACGGAATCTTTGAACTCAATTTTTACCCAATTTAAAAAGCCAGAATTATTGGAAATTTTGCACACTTGTCAAGGACCGATGGAAATACAATCATTTGTTAATTTTGTTCCATTGTCCTGATAAGAATCATAAGAATTAACGATTTCCCATTTCCAGATTTGGTGACTAATTTCTGATTTAGCGACTAAAAAATACCCTTAAGCGAAAAACACTCAGTAATTTCTTACCATAATATAAACAATTGCCCAGTTTTCTGAAAATGGAAATAAATAAATGATAGCTTAAAAAAACTAAAAAACACACTTTTATAGTTAATTGAACTACAAAGTAAAACATAATTCTTAATATAACAATGAAATGATCAACGAGAAAATTAATGTCATTGTGGTAAAAGCGTTTGTGTGTGGGGGAGGGTCGTACTACATTTTCACACTAACTTGGCATCTCGAAATAGAACTAGTAAGAAATTATAACAATTTATATCGAGCATCCCACTCTTTTATCAGTGACACATTAATTTTCTCGTTAATAATTTTGTTATCTTAAGAATTATTTTTTACTTTGTAGTTCGATTAACTATAAAAGCGTGTTTTTTAGTTTTTTTAAACTATAATTTTTTTTACTGTCGGAATTTGCATCAATGATACTTTTTATGTTCTTCGTGCAAACTTCAAAATGTCTTTGTCTGCCATGATTGTACACGCATTATCATCATCTACTGAATGAGTTCTTCCGATAATACAATATGAAAGTCTGATCCGAATGGTGTTTTCCGTACTTTTTCATTCCCAAAAGGGAAATCTTTTTCGTATTTGGAGAAAACAAATGCATTAAAACATAATAGTTTGGCGGGATTGTTATATTCTTTCGTTTAAACCGATATTAAGCGCATTTTACTGTGTATAATGCGAAAAAAGAAATAAAACAGTTGTATCGACTCTGATTTGCATGAGGAAAGATTTGTATGCGAGCCCGGTGAGTTCATTTTAATTCGTTACTATACATGTTTTTAAGAATGAATATTGGTAATGAATTAAATAATTCAATCAGTCAGTTCTCGGTTTGTTTAATTTACGGTTTACTGAAACCAAACAATCACAACTATTGTTTACAAGGTTATGTAAAAAATGGTTTAATTAACCCTCTGGCCGGAACATCAATTTTTTTGCCACACAGGAACATCCGTCTGACAGACGGGTACGCATTTTTATTTTATTTTTTTTAATTTTATTACCTGAAAGACTGTTTTTAATGTCCTTATAGCTCATGAAATTGAGTATGGCTCAAATAAGATGTGTGGTGTAAAATCGAGCACAAGAACATGATTTTATCACTATAATTTGTGACTTTTTTATAAAAAAATTGATTCAGAATTATTTATGTTCATGCAGAAGTAATTAAAAATAATACCAAACATGAAAAAAGTCGGAATATCCATTTGACAGACGGTGATATATAAAAAAAATTGCACATATAGTGAGATGAAAAAATTCGCCATGTACCACCACGTTTTCCTCTCACTGTGTAGAATCCAAATGAAGATGTCAAGGCAGCCCACCCATAAAATCACACCACAACGTTATCTACAAGCATCAAAGCAAACCAGCCCTGTCTGAGAGACGGATGTTCCGGTCAGAGGGTTAAAAAGCCCAATTAATTTTATTCGGATATATATCGATTATTTGGCAACAATAAGTTCAACTTCGCAATACCACTTACAATTTCATTTTATGTATATATAATAATATCAATACGACATTTTTTATCCATATTTGTTTATCAGTAGAGTTAGTACTATCTCAAAGTTTCTCAACGATCTATCAATGACTGACCTTAATACCGAGTCACGATAAAAAAACAAAACCTAAACAATCGCGACATTTACACTCTCTGCACTAAAAAATATCCACAGACCATAGCTTAAGATTTTTCAAATAAAACTGACTGCGATGCTTACAGCATTGCATGCAGTTATATTCGCATTATAAATACTCTAATAAATTTATCCTGAATTGTATAAAATAAAAAACGTTTCCAATTTTTTTCTCGGAAAAAATCATAAATTGACATTTTTATTTCGCAGGCGTAAATCTCGCCAAGCAGACTTTATTGGCGACAACACACAAAAACACAAAAATTTTTAATAATGTTAGCTTGCAATAGTTTTTCATCTATTTTTGTTTTATAAAAAAAGTCGTTACTGATAAGAAGAGACCACAACTTGTTTTGAATTTGTGGTGGTAAGCGGTTACCAGTGGAAAGTATTCGGTTTGGCATCGGTAGGATCACTTTTGGTGACTTTATCGCTTGACTGGCGAAATGGAAAAGTACCCATTTCTTTTATAAATATAAGAATTCTCTGAAAAGTAATTTATGTTTTTGTAAGCATATTAGAAATATTCTTTCAATTGCATACTTTGGGGGAAAATTCTTAGAATTAAATGTGCGTATCTACGTTTGCAAATGTAATTAATAATTTCAAGATGAGCACAACCGTAAAAAGTTCATGCTTAATTCAATCCGTAATTTGGATAAATCCATGCTTTTTGAGACTCTAGGTAGACTCCTTGTGTGCCCACAATTATAACACAAGGCTTACAAATGTGCCAATACTCAACAATAGTGATAGGAGGTTACATGTAGAAGGAAATATTCACAAATGGGAACCAAAGGGGAGAAAAAAAAAAAGTGAATACAAATACAACAAAAGAAATACAAGATTGCTCACAGGCGAACGGATATATTTAAAAATTAAAATTATACATTGTGAGGAAGATAAGAAAACATGATCACAAAACATTTTCAAAATACAAATACATAAAGCATACATACACACATACGCATATATATGTATATACACACACATACATATACATATACACACATATATGTATATACATATACACACATACATATTCATGTACAGAAAATGTTAACAAGCACACAAAATTTACAATCTAAATAATACAGTAATAAATGCTATTAATGTATGCACAAAACGATGTGAAAGATGATTTGCCTTGAACAAAGGCGGAGAAAGGAGGAGGCCACACTATATTGTTCTTTTG
Source organism: Trichonephila inaurata madagascariensis (assembly GCA_019973955.1). Taxonomy (NCBI): domain Eukaryota; kingdom Metazoa; phylum Arthropoda; class Arachnida; order Araneae; family Nephilidae; genus Trichonephila; species Trichonephila inaurata. The sequence continues at coordinate 10,077 of BMAV01006472.1, forward strand.
TAGGCAATTCATGAGTGTACGTCTTTCCGAAGCGAATTTAGTACAAGCAAGAATATCAGATGCTTGGCATTCTGGACTGCTTCACTGAAGCAAGAACACTGATCAGTAGGCGACAAATTCAAGCGCTTTAAATAGGATTTAAAGTTACCAAGCCTAGTTAGAAACTGGGTAAGTTTAAAATTAGGTTGAAAGTGTTTAGCCTTTAAACGGTTCTGAATAGAAGGAATAAATTCCTTGGTGAGATGCGCATTATTTGAACTTTGGTACAAGTTATTCCACTCAGAAATAATCTTTTCTTTAAAAACTTTCTTATGATGTGATTTTGGAATGCTCATAGGAATCAGATCGTTTAATTTTGTCGCTTCTTTTGCAAGCCAGTCAGCACGTTCATTGCCATAGATTCCCGTATGTCCTCGAACAAAAAAAAAAAACTTGTACTCCTCTGCTTCGAAGAAAATTGAGATTAATATGCGTTTTAACAATTAGTTTATTTTGGGAATTAATGTTATTTAAGGCACACAAAGACAAATCCATGCTTTAGTAATCAAAACAATACAAAGAACATTTATTAAAAAATGAAACGGAGTAGGGTAAATATTTTTATTAAGATATTTTACAAGATACAAGATATTTTAATTCAAGAATATTCAATTTAAGGCAGGTACTTCGTATTTTTACCATCTTATAATGATCAATCCAATGTTTATTTGTTCAAGTTGAATCTTAAAATTCAACTGTTTTATATATTATAAGCAATTCTTAATTTTTTTCTAATTTTGAATCAAATACTTTTGAGATATTTTTTTTTAAAAAAAGTAAATATATAATTGCCGAAATTAACATTTTATTTCTAATTAACATTACTAAATATTCGAATGAAGTTTGAGAATGTAGAAGAACTTAGGCATGAATCTTACAAGTAAAAACAAAATATTTGGATCAATATTCAACACACACCCTCATCAGAACAAAACATTTTTATAATTCATTCCACCAGTTAAAAAAAACAAACATCTTTTAAAATGAATTGCAATTTATTTAACCTTTTGAAATAATTAAAAGGCTTAAAAACGTTCGATAAATGGCATCTAAATATTAACGTGGAAGCAGACGTATTATATTTAATACAATAGAACACACTAACACAGCTGCAGGAAAATGCATATTTTTAACGCAGCTGTCTGGCTTACGAAATATAGTTTTAACATAACTGAGTACCTACATACATGCTATAATTTTAACAAATGCTTCCTGTAAGCATATGTGGTTTACTTTTAAACTAAAATGATTCTACAAAAGAGTATTCTAAAAAATAAGTATATGATTTCAGTTACTAGATTGCATACGATTTTCAAACTGCGGAATTTCGAAATAGAACTGTCATATCGAGATTTATAGCGAACGGCAGAAGATTCATCGATCATGTTATGTTTTATGCATAAAATAAAATTTTATTTGCAAAATTTATTTTGTTTGTTATGACTTGATAACAAAAATTCAATGAAAAAATCTAATTTAATATTTTTAATCTCTATATAAAACAAGTTTTTCCAGATGTAATAAATATATTTATAAAAAAGGTACATTTAGTAAAAACGGGTCGTAAAAAATTGAATTTAACTTAAAAGGAGTGCCCAGAACGATTTCCTTATGGGAGGGGTCTTTCATACCTTCCAATGCTGTCTGAGAAAAATCCGCTTTCGTCATTGATTTATCCAGTTATTTCCAGAAGCACCCTGTGGCCGCGGTAGCCGAGTGGTATAGGTATCGGACCGTGGCTTGCCTTGCCACGGGTTCGAGCCCAGTACCACTAAAGACCCGCCGTGTAGGGCAGCGATGCACGTTAAATCTGTCGAGAGCTGAAACGTCCTCCCGTTGGTGTGGTGTGGTAGTTAGGAGAGGGAGGTGCCAGCTCACAGGTGTCGTCCACGTCACTTGACCATGGTTCAAAATTACGTGGTCCGTCGCCAAAAGCCCTCGTGTAGCTAAGGCAGTGTGACGTTAATAATCAATCAATCCAGAAGCACCCATACGGTCGCCAAGTTGCCAAAAATGATCGCCAACATGGTTATCAAATTGCCAAATTTGGTCGCCAAAACGCCATCTTCGAACCAGATAGCGAATTAAAATCTTAAATCCTGAACCGATAGAAAATTTTCGAACCAACCGGAGAGTTGAAAACTTAAGGCCTGGACAGTTAGGAAAGAAAGGAAGCACGATAGAACGTACCATAAAAATATTAGAACTAAAAGGCGGAAATTAATGTTAGGTTTCTATGAAAATGGACAACAAATCGAATATATACAGTCTTACAATTTGAGGTCACCAATCCGCAGCCCATTAAAAATATAATTTAAAAAAAACTGCTTGAGCTATGAATATGAACAGATGCATAATTTTCTACAATTGGGGTTGGTTTGCCCTTAGACGGACAAGGGGTAAGCCGTCCCCCACCCTATAGTATATTTTAAAATTCGAATAAAAATTTTACACATATTTTTAGAAAAAGTTAGTAAAGTAAAATATAAATTCAGTCGAACACCTATATAACGATCCTTCATATTGCGAATTTTTCTATGTAGCGAACTTTTTCCTGAAACCTTAAACATTTCACGATTTTCTCCGTAAATAGCCTCTCTATAGCGAAGTACATTTTTTATATAACGAACTTTTTCTTTTGTGAATAAATTTTTTTCTCCCTATTTTCAAAGTATTTCGGAACATTTCAGGGGTTGTTATTCTCTCTTTAATACATTTTATGGTGGTCATAACTCTTGAACTGGTTTTATTAGATCGAGAGCAATAGAGTTCTAGGTATTTTATTCAAGTGCAACCTTTGACCCCCATTGCCCAGTTCACTAGAAACATCTTCGTAAGGTATTTTTAGAAAGGTTAAAATCTGTACAATTTGAAAAAGTAAAAATGTCAAATTATCAAAAAATATAAGATTAAAGCTCTTTCCAACACACCTTAATATTTGATTTAGTTTTTAATTCGATGCATGGAATTTAAGTTAAAACTATGAATTTTTTAAAATCACTTTCATTTCACCTATTTCAATTCTAAAAACTCAGCACATCTCAAACTTACAAGTCTACTTTTGCGTCTATTGTTTTCTTACCTTGAAACCCAGACATTTTAAAGTTCGTCGACTTTTTTAAAATTACGTGGCATACTAAACAACCACCTTAAAAAAAACGTTTATTTAAAGAAAAAAAACCCTGACCAGATAGGTTTATTAGATTGTTGAATTTGAACCCTCGAACCGTACAGTAACGTGGGAATAAATTCCAAATTCGATAGAAAAGGGAAAAAAATATATCAACAATCCAACAAAATCAGCCAAGCGTAATCAGGTAAATTATCTGTGAAAGTCAGCCTGCGTATTGAATTTGGAGTGGAATGTTTTTCTAGTGAATATTTACAAAACGGTTGGTGATTATATGAACAAAACGTGGGAAACTCAAGATTGAATGCTTCTTGTGACCATTCAAGCAATAATGTTTTCGGGTATCATAGCCATTAATACCTGGGTGCCTCATCAAATTGACCTGTGATTAGAAATATTTCGGCCCGAGAAGTTTCAAGCTGAGTAATCTTGTTTTTAAAAACACGATGGACTCCATGTGTTTTTAACCTTTGTGTTAAATGATGTGTTGTGAAACACGAATTTATTTTAACCTTACTGCCTTATGTTAAAAGAAATAGGGTGCTCGATGAATGAGTCACGAAATGTTCAAATAAAGAGATGTGTATAATTTTAAATTGTCACTCAAATTTTATTTATTGAGAAATATGAATTACTAGCTGGTATACCCGTTCTTCGCGCGGGTGAGTTGAAACATTATACAATGCAGAGATTGAAAGATAAAGGTGCTTTTTAATTGAAGTTAAATTTACGTGAATTGCAGATTGAACAAAAAACTGTTTGCATATCTCAGCTGAACAAAAAAACCTTATTTGTTAAATTTTAAGTCTGTAGATTCAGTAGCAGGAAGCCCAGTGGCTGAGTGGCTAGTCAACGCGCCTCCACACCACAGGTCCGAGGTTCAAATCCCGGGCTGGACAAGGTTGACTCAGCCTTTCATCCCTTCAGTGGGTCGATAAATGAGTACCAAGCTTTCCTGGGTACTTAACACAGGGGTTTCACGTCAGACTGACCACCTGACCGGAACATGTGCTCATGCACCTCAGGGCTCAAGGTCGCGTATACTGAATTTGACACAGTAGGCCTTAGCCCTCATGAGCTGTTGTGCCACTGAGTTATGTTAAGATCTAATAGCAAATAAAAATTATTTTTAAAAACACCTTCCTAAGCTGATATCTGCTCAGCAAAAGTAAAACATTGTTACACATTTTGTATAATAAATGCTTAAAATAGTCTAAATCTATATGTGGATGTGTACTAGGTTAATACTATTTTCTGTTGTATTTATTTTATGTTAAAATTGTAATATTCGCAAACAACGCCGTTCCTTACATTATCATGGTGATTCAATGGAAACATAACGAAAAGTTGGTGATAGAGCTAAGTAGACATAATTTTACATGGCCACGTTGGCAACTTGTCGATTGAAGGAACGGTGCGGAATTTGATATGTTGTAGTGCCACCTGGTGGGAACTGTAACAATGTAGATAGCATATTGTCCTTCTCCGTAAAAAATACATATACATGCCAATTTTCATAGTGATCGGTTGAACGGTGTTAGATTGATTCGATTTGATTGCTTTTCCGGACAAGTTCAGGTGTATGTTTCTAAAAATAGCATACTAAATCATACTTTTTTAGGGATCAACACTAATACATATGAATACTCAATCAGCAATAATTAAAATAGATTATTTAAATTTTCTAAAAAATCACAGTTTTAAGAGCAATTTGAGCAATTTCTTAAAAAAAGTTCTTTAAAGAAGTTTGAGAAAAAGTAGACAACTTATATCAATAAAAGTATTACCAAAATAAATTATGTACATTTATCCAGTGAATGTATTAATGTTGATGTTTTGTTAAAATATTAAAATTTTAGAGCTGATTGAATAAATAAATTGGGACATGTTCATGTGAGGTGGTTATTGAAATAACTGGCAACAACTGAAAAAAAATTAATAAAAATTACTTCGGTATATTCTCTAGAAAATAATATAAATATCATGTCCAAAAGGTTTCATACAAATGCACTTATAATATATTGAGCTATCAGGCTCACCATGATAGACTTTGAGCAATGTAAGAGCGCCCTTCTGGTAGATTGAACAAACAAAATATGTTATTTAAAGCCGAAAGGCTACTACTTTATGTAGTAAAATAAAAAGAAATTTAAAAATGTATGTTTTGTGCGAAATTGGTCACTTTAACATGTTCGGAATCCTTAAAATTTAAAACTATGCTTCAAATAAATTTATTTATATTTAATTTTAAACAATTTTTCTCAAACTTTTAAATGCTTAATTTGAAGCTCGTTCCAAGAAAAAAAGAACCACTAAATATTTTACCATTGTAAGCTTTTACATTTAAAAAAATAAAAAGTCATGAATAGTAAGAAGAATATATAACAAAAGTAAAATGCCATATTTCGTTGTGAAAAAAAGAACAAAATGAAGAGTAACTGAAAAGAAATCATCTATGAATACAACTCATAGGTGCATAACAAGCGATACATATTTTACTATTATTGTTGCATGGTATTCAAATTAAATTGTTAAATATCTCAAATGAGAAGAATTTCTATTTAGAAACTCCTGAAATATTTAATGCTTCCTTTACACATCATTAAACCAAAAACTTTCTGCAAAAGTTTGCAAATTCGGACACAAATATTAAACATCTTTCCACATTTTATAAAAGCATCATTACACAATAGCTTCCTGTATCTGAAACACTGCGTTAAATATTTATTCTGAGAAATGAAGCAGATGTTTAAAATATTTTAGAATAGAAAGATTAAGAATTTTATAGAGGTTATATTTCTATTATGCTTATATATAAAACACCATTATGTGTGATATCAATATTTATCACAGGCCACTGCATGTTATAAAATATGCAATTCCGAAAAATTTTTATTTCCTACAGGCTGCAATTTAAGCGAATCTATAAACACTAACAAGAGGAATATTTACTCCTTAAAATTAAAATAGAATAGATACAGAAATATTTTACAGTGATAGTTCTGAAACGTTTAAAAATTTTTTTATTATATATATAAATAAAACCTTTAATTTAAAAATCTTTTTACGTTATTCAATCAGAAAAGAACATTCGAAATAAAAATAAATTTATATATTTTTATTCATATTTGTCGAGAGTCGAGTTTTTTTAAAAGGAGAAATCTCGTTTAAGGATCCCCTATAGCTTTTAAGCACAATTTTTTAAAATCATTTTGAACAGGAATAAAAGAAATAGAGAAAGAAAATGCTTCAATTTTGAGAGGTACTGAAAAAATCCTGTATTCAACAGTACGAAATATTACCATTCTGTATTCAATATACACACAAAACTCAAACAAGATTCTGGTTTCATGCAGAATGCATACGGATATCTCTTCAAGTTTTAACCATAACCAAGATATATTTCGTTCTCTCATGGGAGAAGCAAAGCGATTGATTGATTGAATATTAACATCGCACTGTTCAGCTACACGAGGGCTTTTGGCGACGGACCACGTAATTTTGAACCATCGTCAAGTGACGTGGACGACACCTGAGCTGGCACCCCCTCTCCTAACTACCACACCACACCAACGGGAGGACGTTTCAGCTCTCGACAGATTTAACGTGCATCGCTGCCTTACACGGCGGGTCTTTAATGGTACTGGGCTCGAACTCGTGACAAGGCAAGCCACGATCCGATACCTATACCACTGGGCTACCGGGACACGGAGAAGCAAGCGAACCCAATAGGTTTCGAGCTGCAAACCAGCCCTTGGAGAAGACAATGTATTGATACACGAAAGGAAATACTAATACAAAATAATCCCTTATTTGGGATCCCCCCTCCAAAAAAAGACTTCAGAATAGGGGGGGAGGTATAGAAAAACAATAAAGGATACATACTATACTGAAGTGGCCGAAAAATTAATATAAATATTTTTTCAAGTAGGTTGCATTTTGGCATGCAAGTCTTTGCAGACACGGCAAGTCCCCCAAGTTTCAGAGTCATTTTAGTAATGTCAATCATCTACTGGCGGCTCTTGCTACCAAATTTTTGATGTTCGAATTTTAATTCCTCTCGTCGAATGCTGCATATTTCCGTGATTTAAATTTACCAAGAGTTAAAGAGCCAAATTCATACTCAAGGGATCTAGCATGTCATAATTACATGACATACGTTACTACGATTTTTGCAACCAGAAAATCGAACTCAAAAAGGACTGAACCGGCAAGCTTAGATTTACGAAGCAGGCACTATTCCATTAGCCGGTGACAAAAAGACAAAATTTTTAAATAACATTTTTATTGTTCTTATTGAAAAACCACACGATTACGGCTTTGATATTCTTTTCAGATTTATATTACTCCCCCCTTCCCTCTCTTTTGAGTTTGCCTTCAGTAGTTTTTCCTGCTTAGCATAATTAACATTCTTTTTCTAAAATGATCTTTGGAGCATAAGGGAAATATATTGTGATACTTTACTAAAGGTTTCATTTAAATTATCGAATATTCAACTTGAGAAAACGACAAGCAATTATTTTGGAATTGGACTGTTGAATTTAAGAATATCACTAGAAAGGAATTAATAAGTATCGTATTTGGTCTGAGAGTGGAAGAATATTTGAAAGAGCAAATTAGGTATGATCCAGATTTTAATGAAAACGCACACGTGGATTCGAAAAGCCAACTAAAATTTCATTTCATTTTTTTTTTTGAATTCTTTCTGCAATTGAAACTAAAATTCATTTTGCCTTCTTTGAGAGTCTATTAATTAGGGAAAACGATACCACAAAGAGTAATTTCCTTGGAAAAAATTTTGACAAGTGTTTTTTTTTAGAAATGGTATAATTCTTGTATTTCGATGTGTTTAAATCTTTCATTAATCCATTGAATTCCAAAACTCTTTTACAATCGTTGAAATTTGTATTTTGCATTATTATTTTGTTTGGAATATTATAATTTTTTATCTGAACTATAGAGGTTGTCAAAATTGTCAATACAAGGGCTACTGTCGACGGATCCCGGGATTTTGATCCTCAATCAAATGATGAGGATGTACCTGAGCTGGCATCCCACTAACCAAACTTCCACAACACGTCCACTGAGTTTTTTTCCCTCAGATTTTAACCAAAAACCGCTCAAGGTCTTCAATGGCATCCGGACTCAAACCTGGGACTGAATAATGCCTGCCCGCGTTACTGACTTTGAGAATTTGCGACTGTACCCAGCTCTCCAAGAACATCAATCAGCCAACTTTCGATATGTATCGATAATTTGTTTCTGAAAGCAGCCGCGACAACATTCTTCTACAGCAAGGGTGTCAACTAACAAGGTTTAACCTTAAATGGGTCTCAAATAAATCAGTATTCATAGAAATGCCAAGTTTATTTTGAATAATATTATGATAAACATAAAATAAAAGCACAAGAAAAATTTATAATGTTTACATTTGGACACTTGACCTCTCTTCTCTGCTACTATCTTTCCTATTTCGGGAGAAATTTTGTTATTTTATTATGTACTATTGCGTGCCGATATACTGGCCGGGCAGCGAAAACGTTCGCTTGGGGCCGCGAGTTTGACACCCTCTGATCTACAGTGTACACAGTATCTTATTTTGCAGTGTAGAATAAGTGTAGTGTAGAATCTATACTCTACATTTCATTACTCCCATTGGCCTTTTAATTCTACCGACTAAACAGACTTTTCCTTAATTCAGAGTTTGATTATATTAAAAACACATCGATAAAAATATTGTTGTTTGTTTTAAAAATACTAACTAAAAAATATAACAAAAATCTTAAAACTTAAGAGTATTTTATTTTTAATCCTCATGTAGAGAAATGGATGGAAAATTCTTCCTTTTTTTTTTCACCTCTCTTTCAAGTATTAAAAATAACTCATCTTACTGTAAATTCTTTCAAATAAAATTTATTTATTTCATACGTGTGGAAGATATATTTCAGAGAATAGATATAAAGCCTTGCCTCAAATGCACATACGTGTATACAAATTTGAAAATGCAGTTGAAACCCCAATAGAAATATTTGAATTAACTACTGTATTTTTGAGTTATGATGTCGCGCAAAACACAAGAGGGCTATTGGTGACGGACCTCGTAATTTTGAACTTAGGTCAAGTGACGAGGATGACACCCGAGCTGGCACCCCTCTCTAAAGTTAAGCGTTCAACATGGATGGTCTTCAGTAGCACCAGGACTCGAACTCTTGACTCGTTGGCCTGAAGTTCGTGACCATAATAACTAGGTTATCCCGGTCACGTGTTAGAGAATTAATTGTAGTACGTAGGGGTGTCGTTCATGAACAACCTTCCGAAGAGTTATTAAATAGTCTTTATGGCTACAGTTTCCTAAATGCATTTTTCAAAATATGACCACCTCTTTCTGAAAAGAAAAAGGGCTAACTTGCATAGAAAACACTACTTAAAAATTTTGAAAGGTCGAAAATGCCACTAATTTGTGGTATCCACAGTACTGTCATCAAATAAGTTATAAACATTAATAATGGTACAGAATAGAGTAGCGTTTGAACCGATTATTTCATCTATAACAATAGTTTAAATATCAAGAACTGGGGTATAACAGTAGTTTAAATATCAAGAGTTGTGGTATAACAGTAGTTTAAATATCAAGAGTTGTGGTATAACAGTAGTTTAAATATCAAGAGTTGTGTGGTATAACAGTAGTTAAAATATCAAGAGTTGTGTGGTATAACAGTAAATAAAATATCAAGAGTTGTGGTATAACAGTAGTTTAAATATCACGAACTGTGGTATAACATTAGTTTAAATCACGAACTGTGGTATAACATTAGTTTAAATCACGAACTGTGGTATAACATTAGTTTAAATCACGAACTGTGGTATAACAGTTTAAATATCAAGAACTGTAGTAGCAGAAGAATAAAATGGAAAATGAAACTTACCTGTCAAAAGCAGTGAAACGTAATACCACCCAAGAAATTGGCATTTAGAAATCTGAAGTAGCAGGTAATTATTAGTTAGTTCTCTTTGACAAAATTTTCACGAAAGCAACTGAAGGAAGTTCTTAATTCGTTTCTTTCCACACACTTTCGAAAACAAAACAATGTCAACACTCGGACTCTTTTCTCGTGAAATTCTTTCGAATTCTTCGCCAAGAAACTAATCCCAATATTCGTAGTAATTTTATTTAAGAATCGGATTTCTACTCGTAATGTCGCCCCAATGCAATATGGATGACTATGGGCGCTACATTCGTCATTCTATAACCTAACAGTTAGATTATAAGGATATTGCACTTAGACTGGGTATCACTTTAAGTGCCTCGGTAGCCGAGTGGTCATGGTGACTAAATAATAAGGGCATTGTCCAGTCCCGGGTTCGAGTTCTGATGCCACAGCAGACCCACCATGCAAATTACGAGGTCCATAATCAAGAGCCATCTTGTTGCATTATAGTATTACTCGTAAATACGATATTTTGAAAACTGCATTCGATTTCTTTTGTGAAAGCAAAAAAAACACAAACAGACCATTAAAGTAATTATTTCATGACCTTCCCCTTTATTTCAATCGTGATAGTTAACTCACGGCCAGTATAGTGTTCTTTTATCAAGTCATAGCTTCGACTCCTGCTTCTACCAAACACCCACCTGGTAGAGGGAAACATGCATATTGATTTCGTCCAGACTCTAAGTCCTCAAGATGGCATCGTGTTTTTTATTGGTTATTAGCATCGAATTTCAAAGCTAAAAGAGCAATCCTATTACACCTACAAAATAATAGCAACCCCGTAATTTTGAAGCTCGATCCAGTGACAAGGACAACAACTGAGCTCGCACTCACCTATCCATAATACTATACCACGCCAACAATAGAGCATGAAAATCCGTCATATTTGACGTGCATTAGTCCCTTTAATACGGTGGGTCTTCAGAAGTGAGGGAATGAATATTAACGTTGCATTATTCAGCTACTCGAGGGCTTTGGTGACAGACCTCGTAATTTGAGAACCATGGTGAAGTGACGAGAGATGCCACCTTAGCTGTCACCACCTTTCCTAACTTCCTCACCACATCAACGGGAGGTCATTTGAGCCTCAACATATTTAACGTGCATCGCCCCCTCTGTATGGAGGGTTTTCAGGGGTACAAGGCTCGAACTCATGATACATCGGCAATGAGTTCGTGACCATTACTACTAGGCTTCGGTAGCCATCCTCGTAACATAGAACCATGGTAAAATAACGAGGGATATGGTGCCAAATCTTCGAGGGTAGGTTATTAGCTATTGTTACTAGAATACGGTTTGTGATTATACTTCAAAACTGCTCTCATTCTGGAATGAACAAGCTGACAAACTTGTAAAATCAAAAACGGCATCTAATGTTTACATTGACTGGATCACTCCTGAAGATATCAATATTAACAACTTTCGAAAAAGAGGAAAAACCATTGAGAATTATAATATCAGTAAATATCACAATACTGTAGGAAACATCCCATCTAAAGAAATAATATCTAATTGAACCAATAACAGAGGAAAAGAGAAGAGATACTAGGCGTTCGCATTATTAGTAAAATGATTATAACTCCAGGGCTACTGCATAAATATCAATTAACAAATAATCCTCTTTATGTAACACCTACAAAGAGAATAACGATTCTCTTAATTTGTGACAAATATACTTCTCAAAGAATTAACTTGCGGAATATACGGAAAATATTCATGCAATAACATTTTCTGAGAACTTTTGGAACTTGCAATGGTTAATAAGCAACTTTTCAGGGTTTTTTTTGCATAACCCTTGGCATTTTTGAAAACGCAAAACGATCCCAATTCCAAATCAGTAAAAGGTGAAGTTTTTAATATATATTTAGAAAGGAAAAACACATAGATATTTACAAATATTTTTATATTTATTTGAAGGGGATAATAGCCTTTGTTGCTCCATATCCCCCAAAACCTGAACTGAACTGCTCTCGTGTTGCTTCGGAATAGGATTTTATCGACGATCATTCCTTTTTGTTTAATGAAAATTTTCAGTAAATAAGTCTGTGCTTTTGATAAACTGTTTTTTATGCTAGTAACAAATATGCCGATATTTGGGGAAACATAATTAATTGTTAAAATAAATCAGGTTAAAACTAAAGGATAGAGTCGAAATAAAAGTGATCGTGTTTATTACAACTCTTGCTTCTAACTCTTTTTAAAAACATTCCAATTAATTTTTCTCATTCATTGGATAACCATTAATTGTGGTTTGCATGCATGTTAAAAACAGTCTTTATACTTTTTGTTTTAAATCTAGGAAAAAAAGCTGCGTGACAGAAATAATTAATTCATGTCAGATTTATTGAATTTTAGAATGAACTACCGTTTTTCGAACAATAAGGGTGCCGCCTACATCGAATTAATCTTCTAACTTTGATTCTTTAATATTTGACTTCTTTGGTTGTAATAAGGATTAATTTTGAGACACAAAGTCGACAAAAATTATTTTTATTTCCTACTTAAAAAGTCATGATACAGTCGGTATGAATTAAAAATATTATTTAAATATTACAGGAAAACGTATTGACTGCCATTAGTATAATTTAACAACAATTTATATTCAAAAAATTGTTTTTATGTGTTTCCATATAGAATAAAATGAATTAGAAACAAACATTTTCAATCATAAAATTTTTCATCAATCAACTATTTTGAAATTATAATAAACACAACTACCTTAAAAATAAGTAATTTTCAATCTGTTTCTTATCATACTTATAACGAAATTTTGTAAGCTATATATATGATACGAAAATAAAAAAAATGATTAATTTCTTTTTAAAGATTACTAAAAAGACAGTGACATTACCTTACCATTTGAGTTCTCCAGAAAGTTCTTGGTCAGCTGTTTTAGTTGGTGCCTTTAAGTTCCAATCAACGATTTTAAGTATCAAGTAAGGGTTAATAAAAAATAACGCGTGATACGTATCTGTTTGTAAATGAAATTTTTAACAAAACATTTCGATCATGTTTGATTAAAATATCCTTACTATATTAAAATATTCTTTATACTTTCGCGATGTTCTGTAGTTTTTCCACGCTATAAACAACAGAGTTCTTTGACAGAAATTTGTCAGATGGTAATAATAACGAAAGTTATGCCACCACGGCAGCATGGTAGTGGTGTTGAAAGTTTTGTAGTCAGTATAGGTGTTTTGAGTTTTTTTCCCATCTTTTTACTGAGAATCGTAGTTGCTGGGTAGTTAAATTTTTTTAAGGATAAATGGCGCTCTAGAAATATTGCTAAACAATAACTACTACTGCGCTGATAAACCTCGAAACTTTGCAGCTACTCTTCATGTCTAACCTACGATAAACACGAAGACTTACAGATCCAGCAAATTCAAAAAGTATTCCAAGTGAAAGTGGATTGTATTATGAGACCCGACCTCGATTGATTGGTTGATGTTGTGGTAGCTGAGTGTTAATGTTCGACAGTTGAATGTGTATATACTCAAAGGCTTTATGGTGGCGAGATGTTGAAGTATGGAAAGTGTGGTGCCAACTCAGATGTCATTCTTGTCACTTACTTATAGTTTTAAATTACGAAGACCATATCCACAACCCTCGTGTTGCATCGATTGATTTATTGATTATAAAATCGGAATTTGAAGTTACACAGGCGCTATCGACAATAAGTCGATATCGATGTAATTTTGACCCGCAGTCAAGTGACGAAGAAGACATTTGAATTACCCCGCTCTCCAAACTTCTACACTACGCTCTGTGATAAAGTTGAGATTTGGCAGATTTAACGTGCATCAGCCCCACTGTAGTATGGTCCTTCAGTGGAACAAGGACTCGAACCTTCGATTTGAGAGAAATAACGATGACCAAGAAATTGCGTGCTTGACCAATCGGTTACCACCGTGAGGATTTAAAGTACGATATAAATAATCAATCGACCCATGGGCTTTAAGCAATGAGCAATGGTTCACTATTCAACCAACCAAATTTATATCAATACCTTATCTTATTCATAACCACCAAAAAATTCCTTTGATTGATTGTTTGATACGCAAACACACGATAGCATGATGGTTGTTGGAGACGAATCGAGATTTTTAGCACGCATAAGTGACAAGAACTATACATGAGTGAATACTCTAATCTCAGCTTCCAAAGCCGTGTGAATATGATAATTTTGAACTCGAGCAGATTTAAAGTGTGTTAACTCCAATGCACGATAGTACTTATAATAACAATATACCCTGTAAACATATCTCACGTTGTTTCTTGAGTGATGCTAAAATAAACAAACCAAGCGTTATATTAACAATCAAGCTATAGTAGTCTTAGTTTGTCGGTTATGTTTGGAACTTAACAGTGGCTTATAAGTTTGAGCCATAAGTGCACGAAATTCAAATGGCTGAAATAATGAGGATAATGCACATTAAACCAAAACTTGGAGTCAAACTCCTTTAATAAAATCATGTGTTTTTTTTATTATGAGGTACCTCAATTTTGAACCTCATCAAGTGACTAGAAAAACAATAAACGACATCCCTCTCTTAATTACCACACCACACCACACCAATAAGAGGACATTAAACCTCGTCAGATTTAATATGCATCGACCTCCTTCACATGGCAGATAGGTTGTTGATAGAAACTGAGTGAAAATTAGTGTGAGTGTTAAAATTATTATTATTTCTTTATCTACGGATAGTGATATGCATTAATTAATTACTTATTTACGCAATTAATGTGAGGGTTGTTAAACATAGACCTCTATAAATTTGAATCACCCTTAAGTTACATGATCGATACTAAGGCTCCACAATCTCTTTAAATCTACGCCATATTAACTTGAGGACCTTAATCTAAGTTTGGTTTAATTTGCATCACCCCACTATATGACATATTTGGGAAGAAATAACCTGATTAAGCTTCCCGTCTGCAATGAATTCAGTGTTCATATGGCGCGTCATTTAGGTAATTCGTTTATTAATGAAGTTAGACAATGATTATTGGTGACGAACTTGGCACTCTCGAACCACGTTCAATTGACGAAGACGTAATCTGAGTAAGCACCCTCTCCGAAATTGCACATCATGCGAATGATCCGACTTCTACCCTTGACAGTGATTGCACAAGCATCAATCTCTCAACATGCTGGATCTTCAGCGGCACCAGAGCTCGAACCCTCGACTCGAAGTACAACGCTTCCCAAGAGATCGAATCCATGATATCAGTAGCGAACACAGGAATTTTTCAAGGGAGGCGTCCAGGGTCGAAAGTCCACAATTCTTGTATCATGCTCCTTTTGATTTTGTCGATTTTCAGGAACAAAAATCAGTAAAAAACTAATTATTGAATTAATAATTAGCATGAATTATTAAAATCAATAATTAACAACAAATACTTACTATATACTTAGAATTATAATCTATCGGGAAAACAATCAAGGGCTTTGGGAGGGGTCCGGACCCCTAGGACATCCCCTTTGTGTGCGCCACTGCATGATATCAATTCTTTATTAATGCTGCATTTTGAAGCTACACTTCGACTTTTGACCTAGTGATAATGGTCTTGGTCACATGACGCGGATCAAATCTGAATGGACACCCTCTCAAAACTTCTACACCAATCCTAATTGAGGTCCAGCAGGCTTAACATGCGGTCTTGATAGCATAAGAACTTTAACCCGAGACTCTACAACGTCAGCTACGAGTGTGAGACCATAATCACTCGGGTGTTGTGGCCGCGAGTGAGTGAGTGAATATTAACACCGCACTGTTTAGCTACACAAGGCTTTTGGCGATGGACCACGTAATTTTGAACCATGGTCAAGTGACGTGGACGACACCTGAGCTGGCATCCCTCTCTCCTAACTACAACACCACACCAACGGGAGGACGTTTCAGCTCTTGACAGATTTAACGTGCATCGCTGCCCTACACGGCGGGTCTTTAGTGGTACTGGGCTCGAACTCATGACATGCCTGCCATGGTCCGTTATCTTAATCACTGGGCTACCGCATCCATCTGTAGCCGCGAAGATAAGTGGCTAAAGTGCAATCCTTATGATATAGCCATAAGGTTAATGTGGCAAATGAACCACCCAGAGTCCGCCATCTTGCGAAATTGCAAGCAAATCTAGTTTTCCTGTTAAAATAATCCGAAGACTGAAGGTAAGTTTATGCACATTAAATTCAAATGAGCTTGATAATTTCTCGTGTAATGTTGTGGAGAAATCAGGAGAAAATTCTATATTGTTCGCATTGTGTGTGTGTTTTTCTCAAAGAACGATTTCGGGACTTCATTCCGTAGCTTTCGTGTAATTCTTACCAAAGGCAACAAATGAGTATTTGCTCATTTGAATTTCTGAATACGAATTTCTTGGGTGTGGATGGAGATCTGGAGAATTTTTTGTAGATTTTAGATTTATTTAGTACATTTTAAGAAAAAGGTTAAAACTAAGAAGAGAAAAATAAATTATTACTACTAAAATGGGTAAAAATTGACAAAAAATTACATAAATGGGGCCCATTCTGTACAAATAAGTTTATCAACAAATTTACAATTTTTCAATTTAGATGAATTACATTATTTATGTTTGAAATGACCTTCAGGATAAGAGATATTTTAATTTTTACAAAAACTAGAGCACTTTATCTTAGTGCTTATATGAAATTGCTTAAAAAAACAGTGATTATATTCACATAAAGGACTGTAAATTTTGAAATAGAACAGTTATTGATCAATGTGAAAGTCAAAACATTTCTACTGTTATACAGAGCATACACAAAAAATTTCAGCAAATTATTTTAAAAACTTTTTGATCGCTGTCCCCGTTTGAGCTTTTTGAAAAATAACACATTTTAAGTAAAACGCATTTTAAAGTTTGACAACTTGTGTAAAGTTATGGCTCCTGTTTTTACTAAAACGGTTGTAGTTTTTGTTCTAATGAATGGAAAGTAAAACACTTGGTATTTTTCTACAGCTAATAAGATGGCCTATAAAATAAAATCATAAAAATTTGTCATTTTCTTTACAAAAATCATGATTTTAGGGTAGTTTAGGAGTTTTGTTAATAAACTGTGATACTTAAAATGATTTGTTTAAGGGCTATTATTCTGTATTTTATTGAAGTTTATAGTTAATTCCGTGACAGAATTGTGGAGACCGCAGTTTATTAACAAAATCGAGTTATTTTCGACCTCTCAAAATTTTAAGCAGATTTTCTAAACGAAACGGCCCTCGTCATGAACTTAAGAAGAATTTTTACAGAAAGAGATAGTCCTCTAATAACTTTTTCAATAAATATAGTTTTGAATTCAAATAGTTTTTTTTATCGGGTTTTTTAATATTTTTAATTTTATACGCATATTCATTTGATGAGAGGCTTTATATCCGTCTGAAATATAACTTTCTCAAAAATAACTATGGAAAACAGTAATATAAATTTTGTTTGAAAGAATTTACAGCTTGATGTACATGAAGGAAAATCTCCTTCGTGGTTATTAAAAAAATATATGTGCTCTTCAGCTTCAATTTTTTTATTTCTACTATTAGCTCACTCTCTCTCTCTATATATATATCGGTTCATTATAAAATTCGACATTCTATCGTTAGTAAAATACTTTCTATTCGTCCATTCAAAGTAAGAATTGACTTAATTTTTTTGTATTACTTGTTTGTTAAAATTTAAATATATTATCTTTCCGAAATAAAACAGGGAGAGTATAAATTGATATTAGAACGCTACTCATTTATGGCCTGATTTTGAGAGTTCGTTGAAAGCCAGCCTTGTAGAGGGACTAATGTACATTAAATCTATTGAGGGTCGATATCCTATCATGGCGTAGTGTGGATGTTAGGAAAGCAGTGTCCACTCAATTGTCGTCCTCGTCACCTACGAGTATTTCAAACTTACAAGATCTGCCACCAATAACCCTCGTATTGCTTCCCAATGCAACGTAAGACACAAATCATATCGTAGGCGTGATTTCGAAATAGCACCAAATAGATATTTGGCAACTAGTCTATATATAATGTTGCAATATTATCGCTCTAAATTGACAAGATTTTGCAACTGTTTGTTGTAAAATGTAACGAGATCCAATTAGTGCCAAAAGAAGATCTGGTACTTACGTATTATCATAACCTATTGGCGACATTGTATGAAATGAAGAACAGGATGGCCAATTAGCGCATACGACGCATTCGAAATTGGGGTTGCCAACTTGGCGAGTTATCTTGAACATTGGCATTCTTACGATAATACATAAGTACCGGAGATCATTCACGGATATATTTTTTTAATGTAACCTAATTATGAAATCGGGAAAGGTTTGTTTGGTTAGAACAGTTAAATAACCAATACGGTCAATGTTGGTTTTATTAAACACCAATAAGACTAATTTATAATAACACTAACTGGGAAATAATTTTCAGTAGTGACTCTTATATTTATGTCATTGTGTTTTCACTCTAAATTAGAATCCCTCTTCAAGTAAATATTTGTCTATGGAATGATAATTACTACTCGTTCGATCGAATTGAATCTCAAACGGTTCCTTCGACTTAGTGTTTGAAGCTTGAAATTGAGCTACCGAGTGAAATTTTATGTATATAATGTATATAACAGCAAATTTCCAGAGTGAGTGTGGCTGCAGGAGCCTAGTGGTCATGATCACGAAGTCGTGGCTGGTGTTGTTTAATCACGGGTTCTAGTCCTGAGGCCACTGAAGACTAGACATCTACAGGAGCTGAAGCACGTTAAATCTGTCGTGGTCTAAAGTCCTCCCTTTAGGCAGGATGCGGATATTCGAACATTGGTGTGCCAGCTCAGATTTTGTTCTCGTCACTTTTGGTATTGGTTCTAAGTTATATGGTCCATTCGGTGTATTTATATTTATATTACTTTTGATGTGTATTTGCAAGAATGGTGGAATAATGTATATTATTTTTCCTTCTCTTGCCCTTTATGTTTTTATTATTATTTTCAGCTTTCTATGCATATAACCTTGCAAAAACATATGTATTTCGCTTCATTTACATTTTATTTGTAATATGTAATATGTGCTACGCTATAAAATGCATACTATGATTTTGGTCAATAAAGATTGAACGCGGGGGTGGTAGCTTCCCAAGAGATCGTTTTGTAGCTTTTTTAAACCTCATTAGGGGAAGCTCGGTTCCCTTGGAAAATACGCCTATAGTCTTATGTTGCTCTAAGTGCTACATTTATAAGCACTCAGTAGTGTTGTTACTAATGCCACCCCTCTAACTTAGTCAAGGGTCCGCGGTAGCCTAATGGTCAAGACATCAGTTCATGGCTGGAGTGTCATGAGTTCGAGCCCAGTACCACAAAAACCCGCCGTGTAGGGCAGCGATGCACATTAAATCTGTCGAGAGCTGAAATGTCCTCCCGCTGTTGTGGTGTGGTAGTTAGGAGAGGGGGTGCCAGCTCAGGTGTCGTTCACGCCACTTACCATGGTTCAAAATTACGTGGTCCGTCGCCAGAATCCCTCGTGTACCTGAATAGTGCGACGTTAATATTCACTCAGTCACTCACTCACTGACGTAGTCAGATTGAAGCCCACGAAATTCATCGCGGCTAAGGGCTAGATGTACGCCTGTTGTTGACTGCAGCTTTGATCACCGGGTGACAGTATGTTCCACCCTAATTTTGAAGGAGAACACCCTGGAACTGGTCAGGGGTCTCCCAACCCTCTTCCCCTTCCACCAACCTCACGCGAGGACTTGCTTCTCGACGGTTATTTAGAGTTCCACCATGCTGCAAAGGCGCTCTATATTTACAAACATTCATGCCTTCTCCGGCATTCGAATCCTGGCCCAATGGCACAGCAGTCAGCATCACTAGCCCTATTCTGGATGGGATGTTACATTAATTCAGAAACCTGTGAGGATCTATGTTGAGTTTAACTTTGTATTGAATTAAAACATCTATGGTTGGAATTTATGTAAAACTTAGTCTCTCTTTCTGTACATTTCAGAGCACAAACCTTATACTATCACCAACTAACGCAACCATATATAACTCTTAAGAATATCTACTACTATGTAAAACGAACATTATAAATCAAGTGCAGTTTTTGTAGGTTCAGCCCCTATACCTAAGAAAGTAAATAACTTTGAGGAATCCCCGAGTGAGTCACTCTAGCGAGGCATTAATATGGACCAGTATATTGAAAATACGATATTCATATTTTACCCACGAGACTAAGTCATAATGGATGTAGAACGAACTAAAAAATAATATAAATAAAAGATAACTAATACTTGCGTTCTCTTCTCTCTCTGAATATGTAAATCTTTATTAGAATCGAAAATGGATGGCAGATTTCATATTAAAGAGTGCTTCCCCGCAAAAATATATCTAGTCTAGACAACATAAAAGTATCGATTACTCCATGTTTTCGATTAGATTATAATCTGCTGGAATGCATTATCATTTCTCATTTGCTTCTTTATAGGTAGGCTGCACTTTTTGAATGTTTATATGAAACTTTGATTAGATATGAAGCCATATTCCTTATATAAGACATCTTTGTTATATTATATATTCTCTTGTATTACTTTTATGGAGGGAGAAAAATATTATATACATGTTATACAATCTGAATACAATCGTGACGAAGGAAAGAATCGAGTAGAAAACTGATTTATTAATGTATTTTAAACATAAAGAATTGTCATTTTTTTACAGAAGAAACAAAAAAGAATCCTCTTTTTTTTACTCAGCAAGGTAATTACAAAGGGGTGAATATTAGGTATATTACAATCATGATAACATAATGTAATCAAACAAAATTGGTTTTAGACCAGTGCTTCTCAGACTTTCAATATTTGCAACCCAATATCTAATCATAATTTTCATCGCACTCCCCTCCTCCTTACAAATAACAATGCATTGAGAATTCAGTAATACAATATTTTGACGTTGAAGCTACAATACGACTTTAACCACTAAAGCGCCACCGGCGTATATATACGTCTCGCTCAACCGGTGCATTAAATGCCCCGGATTCATATATACGTCTTCTTGATGTGCGATCCTTTCTGAGCACTGTTATCCATAAAAAATTGTTCCGAAGGTTTTGGAAATGCAATAAAAGGATCTTGAAAGAGTGATACTTATATCAGAGGATTTCATTATATATATATATGTGTGTATATATATGTGTGTGTTTATATGTGTGTGTTATATGTGTGTATTATATGTGTGTGTGTATATATGTGTGTGTATATATATGTGTGTGTATATAGTGTGTGTGTATATGTGTGTGTATATGTGTGTGTATATGTGTGTGTGTGTATATGTGTGTGTGTGTATATGTGTGTGTATATGTGTGTATATGTGTGTGTGTATATGTGTGTGTGTGTATATATGTGTGTATATATATATGTGTGTTGTATACATGTGTGTGTATGTATATGTGTGTTTAATGTGTGTATATATATTGTGTGTATATGTGTTTATATGTGTGTGTGTATATTGTGTGTGTATATATGTGTGTGTATATGTGTGTGTGTGTATATGTGTGTGTGTATTATGTGTGTGTGTATGTGTGTGTGTATGTGTGTATATGTGTGTGTGTGTGTGTATATGTGTGTGTGTGTATATATGTGTGTATGTGTATATGTGTGTGTGTATATGTGTGTGTGTATGTGTGTGTGTATGTGTATATATATATATGTGTGTGTTCATTTTCTTCCTCCAATACGTCGCATACGCTTGCCTACATGGAAAACGGAGGCATTGGGGAGCGAATCGCGGAACTTTTAATAGGGAGTGTGTGTGAAGGGATTATTTATAAACCGTACAAATTATCAAGGTAAGCGTTAATTTTTGTATATAATTTTATGTAACAGGCCCATGTGGTTTTACTGCTAGTTATTAAATTTGTTCTTAACTTAAGTATTGTTAAATTAATTATAAAATAGACATTGTAAGTACTAATTCATTTATAAGTGAATTATATCAGTGTAAATGTTAATTTTATTTCTTATTATGTCAGAATATATTTTTTAAAAATTAATCTTTCGTTTTCAACTTTTTTATATGCTTTCGCCGACCCCCATAGAGTTATAACGCCCCACAGTTTGAGAAACGCTGTTTTAGAGAAAGGTTTGGTGCCAGACACTCACTCAGTAAGACACTCGTGTAAGATATTCTTTTCGAGGCAATATTAAATATTCCATAACAAAAAGAGTTAGCGAAAAGTCCGGCGTATAACGGTCGCCTACGTTTTCAAAATACATTTTTTAATCTTTTGGTATACTCACTGTATATATAACGTGCACTCTCTTTTTTTTAAGAAGAAATTACCTGAAATATATGTGTGCAATCCTCTTATGTTTTGAAACCATTTACACGATGGTATTATACCAGGCTTTTGAAAAAAAATATTGTACTCCTAGTACTATATATACAACCTAAGTTCATTAGTTATGTCACATTTTTTTAAATACACAGTATTCCGATCTATCTAGAAGATTAAACTTTATTTTACGCTCATCTCTCATTTTATTTTTAAAGCTATCATTTTTTTATACCCGGCATATAACTCGCATCCGAAAATTTCGATTTTATTTTCTGTGTTCAAAGTGCGTGTTATACGCTGGATTTTACGGTACATACTTTTTACGAGATAAATTGAATGAAACTGGCCTTTAGAAAAATTGTATTCATAATAGAAACTTAAAAGAAAAAATGAACAGGATTATATATATATATATATATATATATAATATTATATATAATATATATTATAAATTTAAATTAATAAGTGGATTATATTAAAAATTATATAAAATCAATTAAAATAAAATATAAATCAAAGTATATATATATAAATTAAAATAAAATAAAAGGTATATATAAATAAATATAAAATAAAATAATGAAAAATGTATAAAAATAGAAGACAAAAATCATTTTCAAATACAAAATATTAAACTATTAGAATAATGAAAAATATATATAAAAATTAAAAAAAAAATATTTGAAAAATTAAAGTTTAAAATTGCGTGAATGCTTAAAAAGTATTTAAAAAATATTGCAAAAATAACAAAAATAAAAAAAAAAATCCATAAACAATTTTTAAAAATATTATCAAAATAAAATATAAAAAAAATGGATTTATGATAAATATTTCTTTAAAATTTTATTTAAATTAGTGACAAAATTACGAGAAAATGCACATATGTATGATGAAAATTTCTCAAAATGTACTGATCGAAGTATCAAACTAATGAATAATAACAAACATTTAAGTTTTAGTGTCGATTACGAAAGGGTAGATGAGTTTATACGCTGCATATTACAAGATGATTCAAAAACACCCCAACTTTCGAGCTTCACTCACTTTGACCATGCCGAATTCCGTGGTATATTTGCAATATTAAGTGAAAATCAAACATTTAAAATGAGAAGCCACTAGTGTGTTTGGATATTAGAATAAAGGTGTCCCATCGTGAAACAAGATACAGGGCAGTTTAAATTGCAGAGACTTTATTGAAACCTCCAGCATTGCTTTTAACATAGATCAAATGTTTCATGGAAAGGTCTTCAAAGAGCTGTATCAGCCAAAAATATGATTCTTAGTTGTTCATTACAACAGGAAATAAAAGAGTGCAAAAGGCAACAGCGGCTGTCTCGTGAGCTTCCTCCAGCCACTGTAACCCATTTTAAAAGGATTATTGCTTTCAGAAGTTTGCATAAGTGAGGTGTGCTTCGTTAAAAGGCCTTGCATTATGAATCTGGTTTTCAGTCCCGTTCACTTCTGCAAACCTGCAAAAATGTGCATGCTTACTTGAGTGATGTATCAGTGAAGTATTGTCTTGCTTCCAGATTAATATGCAAGCGTGTTCAAATTAGTGATACGAAGCGTCGCATGCGAACAATTTTCAATGTATTTTCGCGAAACAAATGTGATATGGGAAGGTATATATTTATTATCTAATGTAGCTGCGTATTGGTATTTCTACCTTCGCAGACCTTGTACATTCCCCAGGAGCTGGTATCACTTTTTAGTGCGACACCATTTAGGCGATACCAATTGCCCCAAGTAATTTTGACACCCAGTTGCTTAGCCAGAGGGAAGCGCCTGAGCTCTGCAAATGCGAAATTTGTGCTTAAGAATTTAATTTTGCTGATAGCATTCAAGCCAAACGGACACTGGTCTATCTAAGCAAATGCCCAGGTATGCTGTCGTCAGATGTCATCATTCTGTACGACAATGCAAAACCACATGTCACCAAGGTGTGTGTTGAGGCACTGGCCCGTAAAAAGTGAGGAGTTCTGGATCATCCAGCTTACAGTCCAGATATGTCGCCTTGTGATTTTTACATACTTGGACCGTTGAAGAGAAACCTAATGGGTCAAAGATTTCACTTCGATGATGACGTACCAGGTTGTTGTTTTGAACTGTTTCCATGATTAGCTGACATCGCTCTTCTCAGACAAAATTCGTAACCTTTCTAAGGAATGGGACGCCTGCCTAAGCTCCATGGGTAATTTCTTTTAACACACTTTGTATTCATTTAACTCATTAAATATTGTTGTTTCTACCCATGCATATCTGTCTCATTTCTGTCTTAAGGTATCCGACTACGTTCGGAAGCGTAATTTTAAAAAAGCGCATAAATGGATAATTTTCATGTTATTCAGTGTCACTTAGATTATAAAACATATATAAATTGTTTATGGACATTTTGACAAAAAAAATTATTTAAATACAATATTTCGGCAAAAAATTAACTTAGAATAACCTTTTTTCAAAATGTTCTCCTTTCATGTGAAAAATGCTTCTATTATAATATTTTGCCTGTATATAGCTCAGACCTCTGTACAGAGGCTCAACTATGATGTTTTGAAAAATTCACATTATTTTCAGAGTTACAACCCATTGAAATAATTATCGGAGTATTTTTCTTAAGATATCTCCCCTCTGTTGTGTGTGTGTGTCGTAAAACATGGATAAACCCACTTCTAAATTATATATTTCAAAAATTCTAGTTGAGCCTCTGTACAGAGGCCTGAGATGTATACAGGCAAAATATTATAATAGAAGTATTTTTCACAAAAGGAGAATATTTTGAAAATGGGTCATTCTATGTTCATTTTTTGTCGAAATATTGTATTTAAATAATTTTTTATTGCAATACTATATTCTTAAAACAATTTTATATGCATTTTCTAATCTAAGTGACACTAAATATCATAAATATTATCCACCTATACGCTTTTGCAAAACCACGGTTCCGAACGTAGTCGGATACCTTAAGCATCTCATGGATACACGTTTCTAACCACTTTCATTTGAACACTCCTCATAGATTTAAACTAACTATAAATTATCGCCGTGCTTTAATCGTTATAAATCCTGGGACTTACTATAGGGTCTTTAACTTCTACAGAAGATACTTTTACGGCAGCAAGATTTGATGATATGTGAAGTTTTCAAGAACGAGCACACAGACCAGAATGGTATGTTAATTTTGTGATTGTTGTATTAAGTTCCTGTATTTGCATTTTCTAAGGATGTTTTGGCTATGATTTAATTTTTATAGTTGACAACATTTGTCTACATGGAACACCTCTCGCCATTGGATGTGGTAGCTTAGTTTACTTATGGCCGCTGTGTCAACAGAGCCATAGTGCTACTGAAGATCGTCCTTGTAAAGGTGTGACATAGCCATCTGTCGATAGTTATGTCTTGGGGTTCCGCGTAAGTTAGAGGTGTGGGATTATCGGAAGGATGAGACATTCTATAATTCTTAATATGACTTTTATTAAGAATTTAGCTTAAATTACTTATATATATAATGAACAAACTTATTTTAAGTGAGAATAAACCAAAGTATGCCGATTTATTTAAGTCAGATCGCACAACTAGATCACTTATGAAAATATAATTAATTATCTGCCTAATCTCGCTTTCTATATTATACTAGCTTTCGGAATATAATCTTCCTACCTTGGTTGAAGACACAACGACAGTGATACGTTCAAGTACATTTATGTATTAGTGTGCAATAGTTACTTCTTGTAAATAATGGCGAGGGTGGGCGTCTCCTTACTTCTTGAGTAGGCCGTCTGAAGACTTGTTCCGAACTGCTCCACACTAAGCTTTCTCTAAGATTGCCATCCTTTCTCACTAAACTTTCTATCCTTTAAAGGATATCTTATTTGCATTGTTGCTTCGTTTTTCCTCTTGGAATTGGGTTGGAAAAGTTTTGCCATTAATCGTGGCCGTCAAAGAACGTAGGAGTTATGTTAGAAGAAGAACGCGAGAGATGTCACAAAGG
The DNA here is from genome assembly GCA_019973955.1 of Trichonephila inaurata madagascariensis. NCBI lineage: Eukaryota > Metazoa > Arthropoda > Arachnida > Araneae > Nephilidae > Trichonephila > Trichonephila inaurata. The sequence goes on from BMAV01006472.1 coordinate 36,563, forward strand.
GTCTAACGCACGTCCTATCTGTCGAGGCTGAATATTCTCCCATTGGCGCAGTGTGTAATATTAGAGAGAGGAGTGCCCATTGGACCACAATTGCCACTTGACCACAGTTCCAAATCATGAGGTCCGTCAGTAATTGTCCTCGTGTTGCTTCAGAGAGCGATGGGTTAAATTCCTGTGACGTCAGAGTCACATGATAAATGCAATAACATGTTTCCATCCAATCAGTTCTTGCACCGCAGTGATCAGGTGTTGCGTTTTACGCGGAACTTTCTCTTAAAATCTCATATTTTTAACAGTAACAACGCATATAAGTAAACAAAATGCACTTGTTTATAAGTAACTGAACTCATTGGTGCAACAGCCCATGCAGGTCAAGGCCTGCTATGCCTCTCTGTTTTCGTGACCTTAGGCACTGGGGTGCATGCGCAGATGTTGCGGTATAGTAGTCAACCTGACGCGCACATCCAGTGTTCATTTCCCAAGCAAGCTTGTTACTCATTTTATTGAACCATTGAAGGGATGTAAGGCTGAGTCGACTCTCTCTTACTTTGCCATGCACTACCGTTCAGCCACTGAGGTTCACTTGCTTATAAATTCTAACATAATTTAAGAATTTTTTTTTTTTATTCTGAAAAATTCTTCGAAGAATCTTTCTCGATTGTTAAATTTGAAATTTTATTTGTTTCATTAGTTCCTTAGCTTCTCTCTCGAATTTAGTGGGAAACACGTGATTATATTTATCATGTGACCATCATGAACTTATACCTTTTTTAATTTCAACGCTTAAAATTAAGAGTTTAGTAATACAGTATTCCATTTTTATTTCTAAGTGCATTTCTTTTCAAACTGAATTGTTAGATTAATTCTTACTGTTATTATGTTTAAAAACAAAGATTAAAATGTAATTTGCATTTAATGTGCTACAATTATTTTAAATTATTAAAAGATAATAGAAAAATAAATATTTGGGGGGGACCATTTTATATAAGAAAATATTTTTTTAAGCAACTCTGTTACCTGAATATTTTCTTTTTTTCAAAAACAGAGTCTATATAACGTCAAGGGGATTAAGTTAGACTCGGGATGTCTTCTCCCCCCTCGGTTTTCTTTCGTGTGGATTTTATTTTGCATCTTCTTGTCTTTTTTTTATAGAGAATCCTTTTTAGGAGGGGGGATATAAATTTATTCGAAAGGTAAAATAGGATTTTCTTGGGAATTCTGTTTCTGTGAAGGTTTTGTTAGTATTAAGCATTTTCTTAAGAGGATATATTCTATCCTATTATATGGTACATTTTATTTTCTTGAATAAGATATATTCTAATGATGTAGAGTACACAGGGGTACATATGCATATGTAATGTATGGTATCCCATAAATACCCTAAGTCTTCCAAAATACTTTCAAGTTCAATATTTATATTTTCTACCCAACTTTTGACTTATTTGTTATTAAAAAAAGCATTAGCCATGCACTTAATCTAAACTCAATGATTATTTTTTCTTAGATTTCTTCGAAAGTCTTAAATTAGAAGAATATCTTAAGGTATCCGACTACGTTCGAAACCGTGTTTTTTAAAAAGCGCATAAATGAATAATTTTCATGATATTTAGTGTCACTTAGATTCGAATACATGTTTAAAAGTGTTTTAAGGACATTTTAACAAAAAAAATTACTTAAATACAATATTTTGACAAAAAATTAACTTACAATAATCTTTTTTCAAAATGTCCTCCTTTTATAAAAAAATGCTTCTAAAATAATAATATTTCGCTTATATAAAGTAGACTTCTCCAGAGAGTGTGAACTATTTGTTTTTGAAAAATTCACATTATTTTCAGAGTTACCACCCATTGAAATAATTATCGGCGTTTTTTTCTTAAAATATCTCCCATCTGTTGTCGTAAAACATGTGTATAGACCTACTTCTAAGTTATATATTTCAAAAATTCTAGTTGAGACTCTGTACAGAGGTCTGAGCTATAGACAGGCAAAATATTATTATAATAGAAGCATTTTTCAGAAAAGGAGAATATTTTGAAAATGGGTCATTCTTAGTTCATTTTTTGTCAAAATATTGTACTTAAATAATTTTTTTTTGTAATACTATTCTTAAAACAATTTTATACACATTTTCTAATCTAAGTGACACTAAATATCATAAATATTATCCATTTATACGCTTTAGCAAAATCACGGTTCCTAACGCGCGCGTAGTCGGATACCTTAATACTCTACATAAATTAAAAGATAATTAAAAATATCAGTCTTCACACAAGCCATTTTTTTAGTAATAAATATTGTTACAAGTGGTTCCGTGTCAGGGACCAAATTTTGTTAAACACATACATTTATTAATTAAAAACTAGCCGTTACCCATGCACACTGCTCTCAGCATTTAATGATAATTTATGGCTATATATATGATGGGACGCGGGAGCTTCCTTTTTTGAACTTGATCCAGTGATGTTCGTTAGAAGGAGAGGGGTGTGGGGAGCGAGTTGGTGGAAGGGGTAGAGTTGGATATTTGTGTTCCCACCCGTCTCAGTCTCAAACATGTTGTGGTCGAGGCAGCAGCATGTTTTTTCCATGGAGGCATTTTTCTCTAACGGTCGGTCTGTGATTGCTCTGCAACATGGTTTTCGTCGTCACATCGATATTCCTCCACGTGGTCATGTTCCTAATTAGAAATGTGTTTTAATGTGAGTGGATGCCTTCCGAGCAACAGGGATTGTCTAAAAAGAAAAAAAAAAGTACATCCGAAGATCGTTAGAACACCTGAAAATGTGGAACGAGTTCATGTTTTAATTCAGACCGGTATGTGATAATGATCCAACAATTCTTACCCGTTCTTCAAGAAAAGGATCTGGACAATGTGTGGTTACATCATGATGGGGCCACGTACCAGACCAGGGCTTCCACGAGCATTTTAAATGCAGCTTTCCCCGAATGACAGAGCTCTCAGTGAGGAAACGTAAGTTGGCCTGCGTGCTCACCTTATTTATTCCCTCTTGATTATTTCCTGTGGGCAAACCTCAACTCCCTGGTTTACAAGGATCTCTCCAAGACCCTGGAAGACCTAAGAAACAACATCCGAGCCGAAATGGACAATATCCCGATTGATATGCTTGAAAAGGTGACTCAAAGTTTTGGAAATCGACTTCATCAGTATATTAATAACGGAGAGTGACATTTAACAGGCGTATTGTGTTTAAAACTGTATAAATTCAAATTTCCAGTGTTGTCTTGTAGGCGGAAAACAGCAACAAAGCCAAATGAAATATGTAGTGGATTTATTGCATTTTCAAAACAAGATGTTCCCCGCTTCACCCAGTATTTATTAAGGTATCCTACTACCCTACAATTTGAGAATTTTGTCAAAAGTTGACATTTTTGGTATGATTTTATTGTGTAGTCCATCTTATTAGCTTTATAAAAATACCAAGTTTATTATTTTCCATTTACTAGAACAAAAACTTCTAGTGTTTTAGTAAAAGCAGATGCCACTACTTTATAGCAAGATATCATGCTTTAACAGTGAAGATAACATGCTGGAAAAATCGGTACTTTTGTATTATAGAGTAAGACCCCGCTTAACGCGGGGGATACGTTCCATCAAAGTAGAGCGTAATGCGAAACAGCGCTAAACGAGGCTATCTTAAGATATAAATAATGGGGTGAGGGGAAGATGGATAGAGAGAGAAAATTGGTTAGGTATTAAATTTAATAATTATGTTTTTTTAATAAAAATAAATCCAAACATTTATTTCTTACAAAAATAAAAACAATATAAACAAATATATACATATAAAAACAAATAAAATTCTAAGTCAGATCATTCAGTCTATTCTGTGTTTCCAATTTTCTGCCTTTTTGTCAAGAAGGCATCCTGTTGAAGTTGCCAAATTCAATGCAACAACTAATTTGAGATGGACGTTCACCAGAATCTAATCTTCTAATCACTTGCATTTATTTTCCAGTGAAATGCTTTTTCTGGTTGCTTTCTTTTCTTGTTTTTCATTATCACCCATGATAAAAACTAAAGATCATAATATTTGTCACTGTATTAATCATTATAGTATTATATAAATTTATACTTACAATAATATCAATAAATGTTTCAAATGATAAAAATGCGTCCGTACAGCACCGCAAAAAAAAAGAAACACAACTACACTGTTTCGGATATATTATGTACATATTTTGAAACCTACAATTTCGGGGAATCCCAGTAGCGCTGCGAGCAACTTCGGGGAATCACCGGGTTGAAATAACAGAGCGCTAATCCAAAACAGCGTTAAGCGGGGTCTTACTGTACTTTCAAACAATTTCTCTCAAATTAATGGAATTCACCAATTCAAAAAATGTGTCCAAATTTTGCCGTTGTTGTTGTGCTCGGAGATGCGCAAGAATACTCCCCTCTATTAGCTACATATGGCAGTATTTGATGACGTTTTTTCATTCGACTCAGTTGGCCGACGGTATAATGCACGTAAATGCTAAAATGTATTTACATATTTGTGGCTTACATTAATCTTAAAAGTATTTAATTAGTACAATTTATTGGTAGCTAAAATAATAGGCTGTGGTTAGTTAAAACATCAATAATAAGTAGATCACAATTAGCGATTGCAATACTGGGATACCAAATACCGGTATTTTGAGCCATTTGTAAAATTTTGTAATACTCTTATTCACAAGTTTAAATACTGGTTTTTCGGTATTAACTAGATTTTTTTTAAAAATTATCTCCACTCTATGTTCAGGGATCGCCAACCTAGCGAAGTAGTACACGTTATTGTTTTCGTTTCTCCGAAACGGGCGTAATTAATTAGACTGTGAATACAAAGTTGCATCGTACAATCAAGATAAGAGATAAAATATGTGAATTATCCAAGGAGGTGGGCCAAAACTATTCTATGACAGCTTAAAGCGATACTGCACACGCGCAGGGTTCGTAGTCTGTGATATTCGTATCTGTGAAAACAAGGTTGTAGAGTTGTGAAGAAAGTGCGTACTATTTTTCGATTATTTTTTAAATTTGGGAGTTTGTTATTCACATTGTATTTGCATATCATGCTTGTATTTACATTCATCATGATTTTAAAAGTGAAAATGAAAAAGCATTTAACCAATTCAAATTTGATAAAGTTTAAAGTAAACTTTCTTAAAATTGTTTCACCATAAACCTTATCCACATTCAAAAGAATTAGGTACGGTTTATCGAAGATGATTATGACACTAAGGTCGTTAGTGAAAAGGAATTGTCTCTTGAACAAGAATTATAGAATTAGCGATAAGTAAAAAAATTCAACAGACCAAAATACAGAACAGAAATCAGCTATATCCAAAACCATTCAAAGAGAAATCGATTTATTTGAAAATTAGAGATTTAGAGGAAAATTCTTGGAAAAAATTAGATCGCTTATTGCTAAAAATACTACCAACTCTAGTGTAGATGCCGAAAAAGCGTTTTCGACAGCTTGTAATTTGCGCACATAATTATGTTCCAGGCTTGATGACAGTACAATTAATGCATTATTTTTTTAAGATCACATTTGGAAAATTTGTAAGAATTCTCGACTGAATAGTGATATTTACTTTTTTGTGATTTAAATAAATAAGATGTGTGTTCCTTTACTTTCTTTTGTGATTCTTTATCTACTGTGATAATTTAAAATTGCAATTTAATTCCTTGTGTGATATTCACAATCTCTAATAAAACTGGCAAATAAAACAAAGAAACACCTATATTTTCTTTCTTTTCCTAAAATTTATACTACTGGTATTAAAACTGGTATCCCGGTATTAAGATCTAAAAACTGCCGAATACCAGTATTGAACTTTGGTCCGATATTGCAATCCCTAATCACAATCCAATAGATTAATTGTTACACCAGTGTTTCTCAAACTGTGGGGCGCGACCCCTAGGGGCGTGATAACTCTACGAGAGGGTGCGCGAGCCTATTGAAAAGACGAAAACAAAAGACTATTTAAAAAAATTATTAATTTACTGAAAGTAAACAAGAAACCCCCCATTCTGACATAATAAAAATTAAAATACACATTTACACTGATATAATACACTTCTAAATGAATCAGTACTGCACGATGTATTTTATAATTAATTTAACAATACAAAGTTAAGAAGAAGTTTAATAATGACCAGCGACCCCATGGGCTTGTCATGCATAAAATTATATACAAAAATTAACACTTGTCTTAATAATTTGCACTGTTTATAATTAATCCTTCAACTGCTGATTAAAAGTTACGCAATTCGCTCCCCAATGACACTGTTTTCCACATAGACGTGCTATGTGGCACAAGTGATATATTGGAAGGGGGAGGGGAAGAAAAGGAATAAATAAACAAATCCTCTGAAATAAGTAAATACTTTGCAAACTCTGTCAAAATCCTTTTATTGCATTCCAAAGCCTTCGAAATAATTTTATGGGTAGCACTGCACAGAAAAGATCGTACTTCGGAACGACGTATATATATGTCCGGGACAATTAACATTTTAGCTAAGTGACACTTTAAGAGGTTAAAATTGTATTGTAGCTTTAGTGTCAAAGTATATTATTATTGAATTCAAAACACTGTTATTGTATGGAGGGGGGAGAGAAATTCTGATTGAATATTGGGTCGCAAATGTTGAAAGTTTGAGAAGCACTGTGTTACACTGTAAATCGCATTATATTGCGAAAAAGTCGCCAAACTTTGCCAACATGGTTGCGACATTGCAGAAATACTTCAAATTCTATGCCGCATTAAGAGCTAAACTAATACACAAAGCTTCTCGAAATAATTTACCAAATGATTAAAGCAGCACTTAAAATACATTTCGAATTTCATTTATAATTCAAATTAACCGAATACACCCTCACTTCTTATTCTGCCCGTGAAACCAAATTCATCACATAAATTAACCACATTCTAAGTTTCCTCGTCTCCCCTTTAAAGAAAAAGTAGGTTAAACCGTATTCAACCATTCGAAATAATGCTAACCAGAATAAAGATTGTTCTAAAAAAGAAAATAACGTTCCGGTAATGACCCTATTCATCTAAAGAATGGTCATTTAAGTAGAAGTTATTCTCCCTAAAACGACATTTGGCTTGGAAGTTGTTGTAATAAGAGTGCTTTTAAAGAATGGATTCGTTCTTTTAAGTTAATTTCTTTAAGGGTTCATTTGTTTTAGTAGGATATAGAAGTGAATATTTTACTGCTCTTGACAGTGTGTTTGTTCTAATAGGTGGTGTACTTATTTACGAGGAATACGCCGTGTAACATATTTTTAATTTAAAATATGACTCGCAGAGTAGTTTTAGGAACTAATATTTTTGTCATGTTCGACTTAATGTTTCGCGAATGTTAATTGATGTTAATAATTAAGGTTATGTAGGTAGGACAAAGTTCTATAATTTTTCAGATTCATGTAGAAAAATAATCCCTGAAGAAACGTACTAAGTAATGAGTGAGTGAGTTGGTGTTTTATATGGCGCAAGAGCCAATTTTGGCTATACTGCGCCAAACATTCATAGCTCTGTGGTCTGTACGGGAAAAGAAGAAAAGGAGAAATTGGATGACAAGATGGAGGGTCAAAAATAGAGAAGGATCACTGGGGTACCCCTGGTCGTGACACCCGTGTTTACCAAAGATAGTAAACCCCTTGGGAAAAGGAAAAGATCACTAGGGTACCTCGGAATTGTGACACCCGTACCCACCTAAAGAGGGGACGTACTAAGTAATACTTTTCGAGGGAAAACAACCGTAGAGTGAAGTTTATTTACACACATTAATGCACATTGTTCATTATTTTTATTAATTTAGTGCACTTTATGTAAATTTTTTCTGGAATGCTTGTACCTCTTTTTTTAGTTTTTGAATGATTGCAAAAAATGGTGGTGGAATAAACACCGGACTCATGGAACTCTGTAAAACTAATCAATTTAATGTAATAGTTATTACTTAATTTTTTAAATCATAAATAATTATTCGGTGTTAACACAGTACTAAACAACGTTAATACTCAATGTGGTCAAGGCCTAATGTTCCCATCTCTTACTTCGTGAGCTTGGACACTAATGTGCCCGAGCAGATGTTCCGGATCTGACGGTCAGTTTGACGTGAAATTGAGAAAATAATTATTTTTAAAACCAAGTATTTCCTTAATTATAATTATTACTGATGAGTAAATTAACAATTCCTCAGTTGGCTTTAATCAAAAGATGAGGTACTCCAAAATCAGTCTTTCGTTTAAATCACGCAAACTTAATTTCAAAATCAGCCAAGCTAAATAATAGCTTAAGCAAAAGGTAAAATCACAATAACTTGAGTAAAAAAATTACTGTCTCAATTTAAATATAATAAAAGCATGGCGTCTATGAGAAATGATCTATTATTGAAAACAAAATTTTATTTATAATTAAACTTTTTCCTTTCTAACGTAGAAAATAATAAAAACAATTTCAAATTATTAAACCTAGTATTCATTAATGTATAAAAATCGACTTTTCTTCGAGATATTGGAATTAAATAGGAAATTGGAGAAAGGTGACTTTCTATTTTTCATCTCCATTTCGAATAAGAACACCTACTTCCAAAATGAAATGAAATTGTAAATATGTCTAGACAACTTTTTTCCAAAGCCGGTGACAAATCGAATAAATTTCTGTGTCACAAAAACAACAATATTCACAACATTTTATGTCCTAGATATTCGAAACAAATATATTTACCAAGATTTTCTGTGATTTATATTTATGTTTAATTTGTCTCTATGCTTTTTTTGATTGAATGTTTGCAGTTACTTTTTTCTATACATTTTATTAAATGTGAAAAAGGATGAATAACCGTAACATTTAATTCCATTTACAATGTTTTTCATATTTTTTTTTATTTTAGCAAATAATGTAATTCGCTAATATAGGAAATGAAACACTTAATAATTGTAGAAAAGATTAAAAAATTACATTATCTCTATCTCTATTTTTAATACACTTAATTATGCGTGTCAATAACTTTCAATGTTAACTTTTTCGAATGATAACCACCTCAAAAAACAAACACGTTTAACACCATTAGCATTAAAATGTCATTTTTATACACTAAAATTTTTGAACTTAAGGGGAACAACTTTTACATTTCCCTTTTTTATTTTTGCCCAACCTTTTTTTTTTTCATTGATTCAGTTATAAAACTTCTGCTTAAGAGATGAATTTGGAGTACATTTTTAAAAACCTGATGAGTTCTTATCTCTATACAATTTTAGATGGTGGTGGTGGGACTAATCCCCATCTGGTCTAGTGAAACGACCAAATCCATGAGCCCATAAATCTGTACAGTTTTAAGTGACTGTGATGACTTTAAAAATGTCTAATAATTTAAGAAAAATTTAATTTTGTAAAGCAGAGTGGTTAAGTTTTAATAAACGATGTTAATTTAAAAATACTGCTCCATGGTGAAAAAGCAGCCAGAGATTAAAAATCCAATAAATTAAATAATAAGTTTATTAATTTATAAGGACGAATGAATAACTACACGAAAAGAAATCGACGTATATACACGAAGAAATGTTATAACAGAATATTTACAGAAATGGAGAATGAACTTGTTATAAACAAGCTTTACAACGCTTCAAAAACGGCACTCTTGAACAGTTCCACTAGCAAAAACCTAGGCAGAAAAATTCTCACTGTCTTGCAGCAGTCAACTTCATAAGCAGATTCTTATTTCGAAGGACTAACTCGACCTGTTTCAAAGAACCGTTATAATATCTCACAGAAAATAATGAAGGATCAATTCCAGAGACTTCTCGATGGTTTCATGGCGACATAATTTTTCGCCAAATTTTTCACCAAGGGCGATACTCTTCAACCTTGTTACTCTGTTCAGAACTTTAGGATTTCCACAATCTTGTTCAAGTTCATACTGGGAAGAGGACTTTAGTCTGAAACTCAATTTTCTCCCCTGAGAGTGTTACTGCGACAAAATCAACAACATAGCGTGTTTTACTATGTTAAAAATAAGTCAGAAAAACTTAAGAAAGATGGCTAACACCTGATCAGGAAAGTTGGCAGAGCTTTTCCAAGCCGACTCGGACGTAGCAAAGTGTTCCGAGAAAGGAATTTGAATTTTTGACGTAGAGCAATCTTATGAGCAAGGTCATTGGCGACTGAAATTTGACTTGAAGTAGCAGAAAAAAAATGAGCAAATCAAAGAGCAGAGCACCTTTCTAATAGAATCGAAATATAGGGCTGAGAATCAAAAAAATTAATTTAATATGTAAGAATTATTATTATAGACATTAAGCTAGCAAATATTATGTTAGAAGGTCAATTTCATATAAACTGAGTGAATAGTATACTTTCAAATTAAAATCTCATTTTTAATCCGAGAGGAATACTGACACGTAATTCTGAGTTGATTGTTTATTAACATCCACTCCGAAGTTGCACACCTGCTCTAGGTGACGATCCTCGGTAGAGCGACAAAGACGACACCTGAGCTGGCACTCCTCCTAACTACCACACCACACCAACGGGAGTGTGGAAGTTCGGACGAAGGGTTTCAACTCCAGGTGTCTTCCTTGTCATTTGACCGATGTTCAAAATTGCGAGGTCATTCACCAATAGCACTCGTATTGCTTTATACTGCGACGTTAATAAAACTCTCACCCACTAATTGAACTTTCAGTATTGTCTATGCCAGGGGTCGAAAACCTATGACATGCAGTACAGAGTGCCACTGAGAACTGTACTGCAGTACTGTTCTCAGTGGCACTCTGCACTACTCAACAAATTTGTCAATATTTGAGTGGATGGAAGTTGATAAATTTATAACAGACCTTAGTTGGCAAACAACTTCAGAATTTCGGACGTTTTCGGACTTACGGAAAAATCGAAAGAGAACTCCAAAAATATATGTACAGATATTTTGTTAATTATTGAATGCCATTGCTGGAGAGATTTAACTTGTTTGAAGAGAGAAAAATTGCATGTACTCTGCTTCTCGCTTTTTTAAAAAAAATCTTTCCTCATACGGGAAAATATTTTAATTTAAATATGGAAAAATATTCCGCAATGATTCCTCAATACTCTTGATTTCGCGATACGAAAGTAGAGCGGTGAAGTACTAGCTTCTTATTAAAAATTTTTATTCTTTTTATTTGACTATAATGAAGGGAATACTTATATTTTATGTAGTCTATTTCTTATTTTAATAAATATGTTTAAAAGTACTTTAACCCTTTATCTACCGACAGTACTTATAAGTAACACTCACTTTAAAATTACATAGAATAACCATTTTTACGAATACTCTGGCGATATATTTTGCAGGAATATTCTTTTAAATTCCCTCTTCCAAAATATATGGCAGCACGGGTTCTATGATGAGTATTTTAGCGGGGAAGGCGAATAGTTTTATAGCAGAAATTGCTCTTTCAGCTGACGGCATTTTCAGCGCATTGTGAAGATTGTCATTTTTGTTCCAAAAAAAAATAGTTAAGGTTCTAATAGACTACGTTCGGAACCATGATTTTAAAAAAGCGCATAAATATATAATTTTCATTATATTTAGTGTCACTTATAAAATTTTTTAAGGAGACATTATGACAAAAAAAATTATTTAAATACAATATTTTGGCAAAAAATTAACTTAGAATAACTTTTTTTCCAAATGTTCTCCTTTTGTACAAAATGCTTCTATTGTATTAACAGTTTGCCTGTATATAGCTCTGACCTCTGTACAGAGGCTCAACTATGAATTTTGAAAAATTCACATTATTTTTAGAGTTACAGACATTTGAAATAATTATCGGCGTATTTTCTTAAAATTTCTCCCTTCTGTTTTCGTAAAACATGGATAAACCGACTTCCAAGTTATGCGTTTCAAAAATTCTATTTGAGCCTCTGGAGAGAGGTCTGAGCTGAATACAGGCAAAATATTAATATAATAAAGCATTTTACAAAAGGAGAACATTTGAAAAAAGGTTATTCTAAGTTAATGTTTGTCAAAATATTGTACTTAAAAAATTTTTTTATTGTAATACTATTCTTAACCCAATTTTATATACATTGTCTAATCAAGTGACGCTAAATATCATAAATTTTATCCATTTACAGGCTTTTGCAAAATCATGGTTCCGAACGTAGTCGGATACCTTAATATCAAAATATCAGTGTCTTATTTTTTTGTATATAAATAAAGACCTTAAAAATCCATTTGACCATTTATTTTAAATAAACTGTGTATATAATTAATTTTACAGTTGATTATCTTTAATTAATAATTGCCCTAACCGGTTAAAAATCCAAAATTTGAACATTTGTTTTATTTATATCCCTTAATTAAAAAAAATATTACATGGAAAAACTGCAGTTAATTATAATGCGGTAAATAAAGGTTAACCCAGTGTAAAGTGTTAATTTTTTTAAACTTTTGTTGAAGAAATTAACAATTTCATGCTGTTTATTTTTACGTTAAGAAATGTCTTTAAATGATGCAAAATGAAAAAAAATATATAACAAAACTGTAAACCTCTATATTATTGACTTCTATTCTCTAATTGTGCATGCATTAACGAAGGAATCGAAATGTTATAAATATGTCCCTCTGTGTGGCAAGCTGAATCATATTAGTAGATTGTTTTGGTACGCCAGAGCTAAAAGGTTGCACACCCCTCGTCTACGTCAAATAAAAAAGGTGCAATTTAGATAGATTGCATTTAAAATTAAGATTAACTATGTTCCATTAAATACATTTTCCAACAGAAACCTTTCTTTACATTTTCTATAGACATCTATCGAAGTCTTTACAACTTTTCTAATTAATAAAACCAAAAACACACAAACTTAATTTAATACATTGGTACACATGCTTGTATCAAACTTTAATACGTTCTTGTTGAAACAAAATAGCAGTCGTAAAATTAATTACAGTATGTGTGCATCGTATTCACAGTCTAGACAGGTTTTTTAGAATTAATCACATTTTGCACAAGACTCTAATGAATCCTGATTAATTTAGTGTGAAAAGGTAATTTCCGGACTTTTTTAAAATTTGTATTAGAAACCCCCCTTTATACATAGTAATATATAATGAATTGAACTGTCTGGCATTGATTTTAGAGCCATGTGAAGATAATCTTCAAGTTTATAAATAGGAATATTCGCAAGTTTAATGCAGTTGTGTAGTACATTTCAATATTTTAACCAAATTGTTAAAATTTGGGGGGGGGGGATTAGTTCTAGTAAAAGTAATTATGGAAAGTTGATGAATTTTCTCTAATTATAACTCTAAGAAATATTTTCGTATAGTATTATGGATATGGCATTGGTAACCTTTAGCAGATTTCAACAAACTCCTCCAATATGCTTATCGAAGTAAAAAAATAGTGGCCAGCTCTAGTAAATTCTTTTACGTTTGATTTTTAGCATGCTGTTTCTTTGTTGATAAATTACTGACATGGGGTTATGTCTGTCATATGTTTTTAACACACTGTAGAAGCAAATTTGTAACACGTTTTAATTATTCAACTGCACAGTTTTAACCCCTGGTTTCTAGAAATAAATATGCATGAATATCTAGTATCCATGTCCATCGAGTTTAATCATTTTTTTTCCCTTAGAAAAATGGATTTTTAAAATCTTTAATTTCTGAGCATATATACTGCACTTGTTTTATTTTAATTAATTAATAATATTTTAAATCTTACCATTTTGTTACAAATAAAGCTTTATATATTTTATGTGAAATTTTTGATATTTTAATATACTTTTCAGAATTTTTAGAGTTTTATGGTCTTTATTTATTTCACCCATGTCATAGAAGCTCGTTGGCGAGTTTCCACTAACATGTTTCAATTTCAACAAACCTTTTTATGCGCCGGAAAATTTCTAGCAATTGTCCTTAGGTCGACAAAAGGAGTAAAATCTTTGGCATTCATACTATGACATGTAGTCAACCTTTGGCACTAAAGATTGGCGAAGAGTTAAAGCGAGGATTATTTGTAAGAACTTCTTATTTTGGAACCACGATCAAGTTACGAGGTCGACACCTGAGCTTGCACTCCCTTCTCCATACTTCCATACTACGCTTACGTGAGGATTTAGAAACAATTTTTATTACGTGCTCTACCAGGTGGTTTTTAGTAACTACTTAAATTTGGAATTTTCATTTGAATTTGGCAATCTTACGGAATTGATACGAAAGACTAATGATTGAAGAAAATAATATTCTCATAAATTTTTAAAAAAGTTTTTAATTTTGATATTTTCAGGTAAAAAAAGATTTAAAAGGCTTTTTCCCATGTGAAAAAAAAAAAGAACCCTTCATAAAAATTCCCTTTTACGTCCTCGTGTTAATTCAGATTTGCGATTGATGTATGTTATTTATCAAACTAGAATTTAACCAGCTTGATGATATTTGTTTCTTATTTTTTAAATGATAAAATATTTAAAATATTTTAGTTTTATTGCGAAACCAAATTTTATAAACAATCATATTTAAGCCACTATGAAATTCCACTAAGCGCTTACTTTGATGTGGTGGTGGAATTTCCAAAAAAGTAAGGGGGTTTTTAGGATTTCCCTTTCGTCCTTAATCATGGTTCAAAAGGAAACCCTTTTCCCAACCAACCCTGGTACTGCTTCAAAAATTGGTTTTAAAAAAAATAAAATAAAAATAAGATGGGGGGCGGAATATAAAAAAAATTCTTATTTTCTTCTCCAAATTTGAACTGGAATTATATTTTTCACACCCATATTTTGAAGTGGTATAAAACAAATACAAAAATTATCTGATCTACAAACAGATCAGATAATCTTTTTCAATTCTTACTATTAGCTCACACTCTTTATATATTTATTTATTTTCGTGGAATTTTCAATCGTTAATAAAATACTTTTAAAAAGCACTCAATTGAGCTAAAATTTTTTATATACATGATTTTTTTGGGGAAAAAAACACAGAAATTTAATTAAAATTTTAATTGTTTAAAAACCCAATTTTTCCCAAAAGGAATTTACAAATACAGCCACGTTGGCATCATTTTTGGCGACTTGTTTTCAAAACATGAAAAGGTTTTTCTCACTTTTTAAAGCGCTCGTGAGAGCAGAAATTTTTTCTATACATTATTGTTTTGGGAAAAAATACGATAATTTAATTATTTTTAAATTTAAAAATTAATTGACTGAAACTAATTATCTAAAAAATTGCAGATAAAACCAGGTTGGTTTCTTTTTTAGCGACTTGGGAAAAACTTGAAAAGATTTTTTTTATCCCCGTTTTAAAGCATTCAGTTGAACTGAAATCTTATAAAACTCGGGAACTTTTGGAAAATAGCGCCCCAAGAAGGAAGCAAATACAATAAACTTTGCAAAAAAAAGTACAGCGTAATTTTGATATGCAAATGATCCAAGTTTTGGGCCCAATCGCATGCTCATAAAACGCCGAGGTTTTCCAATCAGGAAGAGGGTGCCAATTTAAACCAAAGGGAAATTGAAGATTCATAAACGTGACGATTTTCCCGCCAATTGTGGGGAAAACTTTTTGGGAAGCGAAACATGCCAGGTAAAAAGTTTTTTAGAAGCCCTTTTCTCACAGTTGCGAGTTTGAAAAGGCCCGATCATCGGGGTGAAAAATGCAGGCTGGTCGACGCACCGTGTTGCTGGCCAGGTGGATCGTTCGGGTTTTCCGGTTTGGGGGGTAGTGGGAAGAGAAACCACGCGGGAAAAACCCCGGTCTGGAGCGACCAGGAAGACCACGAGGGAGAGGTTAAAAGGGTCGGGCGGCAAGCCTTGGACCCCACAGTGACCCTTCAACGATAGAGCTGACGTAGGCGTAACAAGTTAAAAAACAATTTTTAGACACCGCGGCAAATCTTAAATCCCCACAAGCGCCCTTTTGACTCCCCTTTTAAAACCTGAACACGGCAACGCATCTCAGTGGTGCCAAGGCCCGATCAATGTAAGGGAAAAGTAAGATTGGCAAAAGGGTTTTGTTTGGGGATGAACCCCCGGGTTTTTTTTTGGGGGCGGGGTGATAACCGTGTACGGGTTTTGGAGGTGCCCTTGTGAGCGGCCGGGTTTCCCCCCACTGTTCTACGTCACCCCCGCACAGCAAGGGCTAATGGTCTGGGGGGCCCCAGTTTATTTCCGGCCCCTTTAATTGGGTGGGGGAACCACAACGGGCCCCGTTACGTTGATGATATTCTTCGACACCATGTGGGACCCCTTTCCCAAATGGGGCTCCCGGAAATTTTCCGGCAAGATAATGCTCTTTTCCCCATACAGCAAAAGTTGCTCAAGACTTCTACGTCATTTTCAGACTCTTTCCCTGGGCCCGGGCCCCCTTCCCCCATTTGTCCCTTTTGTAGAGCACCGGGGGGGTCAGCTAAAACGGCAGATGCCATCGTGTCCTTGGGAAAGATTTAGAGTTGGCTGTTCAAGATTTGTGGGCCCATCTGCCCCCAGGACAACATAATGTGGTAACATAAAAGGGAACTCAATGCTGGACCGTATGGCGGGATGTATTGCAACTGGAGGTAGTCCCAAAGCGCCATTGAGGGGTTTCCCGGGATTTGTGTCGTTGCACGCCCCGTATTCGTTTAATTGTCTTTTTTTTGGAGATCAAGTGAATTTCATCTTTGTAATTATTGTATTAAATTTCATTTCAATCCGATGCTCTCTTCTTGGGTCGCTAGTTTCAATGTTCCTGAGTGTATATAGGATTGTTTTGGATGACAATATACGATACTTTAATGATAATTGATAAAAATGAATTACTACTTAATTTTGTGATTCTATCATACGAATATACATATTTATATTAATTGTAACTATTTATAATAAAAAGTAAAAAAAAAAAAAATTTGTTAGTCTAAGTAGGAATTGACTTATTTTTTTTTTTATATTACTTGTTATACAAATGCATTAACGATATTGAATTTATGAAAGGCATAATTTTTGCATAATGTCTGAAATTTAATTATTTTAGAAGCACAGATACACATAGATAAATTATTTAAAAGAGCTATTATTATAATGAACATAATTAGGGTTAATTAAAGTAAAATAAATATTATAGCACCTTAAAATATAAAAAGCCAAAAATATCGAAATATTGATAATTTTGAAATATTGATGCTTAAATTATTCAGTTGTTGAAGTTAATATTCATTCGTATTAAAGTAACTTCGACACGATTTTCGCACATTTGCATATTCAAATCAGTTCAATCATGAATGAATAAATATGATGGATTGTTACTTTGGTTATGATTACTACGAGAAAAGCATATATGAAAGAATCAAATATTTATTCGCTTGTTTCAATTTCACTCGTTCATGTTTTGTAATGAAGGATGTTGTATTTGGGTCACAATTGCTATACAAAAATTCAATAAATAAGAAAAAAGCATGAACTGAGCAAAATATATTTCGAAAAAAAAATGTTTAATGAATTTTACAGAACATAACTTGTTTCCTTCTGTTAGTACGAAATAATATCCAATGAAAAAATAAGTTATCATATTGCTAAAAAAAATTTGAAGATATTCTTTCCCTACGAAAAAAAGAAATTGCAAGACAAATTTTGTCCCGAAATTGACGACACAATGGAATTGTAATTAACTATATGCATAAAAAAATTAATCGAATTATTAAAAAAAAACCTTTGTTTTTCTTTAAAAAAAGATTGATGTAAATTAAATGTCACGAAAATTTTAGTTAATAAAGCTCCAACACTTAAGGTATACGACTACGTTCGGTACCGTGATTTTGCAAAAGTATATAAATGGATAATACGTATTTATGATTCTTAGTATCACTTAGATTAGAAAACGTATATAAAATTGTTTTAAGAATATCGTTACAATAAATTATTATTTAAATACAATATTTTGACAAAAAATGCACATAGAATGATCCATTTTCAAAACATTATCCTTTTATGAAAAATGCTTCTATTATAATATTTTGCCTGTATATAGCTCAGATTACTGTACAGAGGCTGAACTAGAATTTTTTGAAACACATTAGTTAGAAGTGGATTTATCCATATTTTACTACAACACAGGGGAGAAATGTTAAGAAAAAAACGCCAATAATTATTTCAATTGGTGATAATTCTGAAAATAATGTGATTTTTTCAAAAATCCTGGTTTAGACTCTCTGGAGAAATCTTCACTTTATCTAAGCAAAATATCATTATTATAGAAGCATTTTTTATAAAAGGAGAACATTTTGAAGAAAAGATTATTCTAAGTCAATTTTTTGCCAAAATATTGTATTTAAATATTTTTTTCTTTGTCATAATGCCCTTAAAACAATTATATATATATTCTAATCTAAGTAACTCTAAAGATCATGTAAATTATCCATTGATGCGCTTTTCTAAAATCATGGTTCCGAACGTAGCAGATACCTTAAGTACCCTCTAAAATATCTCCGATTGTGCTTTACTATCAAAATCTATCACCAACAGCACTTTGTTACCAATTCACTGGCGTTTCAAACGCTTATTTTCAGACAAAAATATAGGTATAATAGATAAATAGAATAATAAAAATTTCAGATAAATTAAACCCGAAATATATTCTTAGTAATGAGGCAGACAGGGATTCAAAAGTTGATCTCCCAGTATAAAAATATTACCGCTCCAGTTTCTCTTACGTAGAGAAGTAACTGAAAGATTGCTTTCTCTGTTCCAATAATTTTTTTATAAACAGGCTTTATTTCTTTTTACTACATATTTTAAATTTTCCTTCAGGATGATCTTCTGATGTAAATTAGATTTCCAAATTGTTCCTATTACTTTAGAATGTCTTTCAAACCTTTCTGTTCTAGCTACCCATTTTTTTAAAAAAATATATTTCTGCAATCCAATATTTTTTCTAGTAGCTAGCTGGGTATCGTAGTTGATTAGACACTGGCCTTGTATTCCCACGTGTGCAAGTTTGACCTCCTACCACGTTGGTAGAATTTCGAACCACAGTGTCCATGTCGTCTGATTATGCGGCATGTTAAAAATCCGTAGAGTGCCTGCTTGGCTTACATACTTTCGGGAAAATTATATTCCTTGTACAATTTTGCATCATCAGGCTGAAAACTCAGGTGCCTTCCTCTGACGAGGAAATTGGGTTTCAAAATTACATTGTGGCAATTGGTATATGGTGTTCCCCTAAAAAGTGATACTAGCTCCCGGGAAATGTAATAAGTCTGCAAGGGTGATGACCAATCCGCAGCCCCATTTGAAATGAATATATATTTATAGTATAAAAAATTTTAGAAATACATATCAAAACACATTTGACGGTAATTAATCATAAAAATGTGTAACTATGAAAATTTATTTGATGTACACATAATTTTGTTTCATAATCATGAAACCATACATTATTTATGACAAACTTAGGGTACTTTAGCGTAAATACCAAAATCTTGGATAGAAAAACTTTGAAATGTGTCTTTAAGAAAAAAAAAAAGAATTATTTTACTTGAAATCAGAATCTTCTATTAATTTTCATTATAAAATGTAAAATTTTCTAATTCAAGGACTGTTTATGGTCGCATTTTATCAACATTTCACAACGGCTTTTTCTCCGTTGATACTTATTCAAAATGTTTTCGAGTGGTATAGGTATCGGATCGTGGATGGCTTTGTTACGAGTTCGAGCCCAGTACCATTAAAGACCCGCCGTGTAGGGCAGCAATGCAGGCTAAATCTGTCGAGAGCTGAAAAGTCCTCCCGTTGGTGCGGTAGTTAGGAGAGAGGGGTGACAGCTCAGGTGTCATCCACGTCCCTTGGCCATGGTTCAAAATGAAGAGGTCCGTCGCCAAAAGCCCTCGTGTAGCTGAACAGTGCGATGTTAATATTCATTCACTCACTCACTCAAAATGTTTTCGAATTTTTGCTCTTTCTAAATCAATAACGTTACCCAAATGAAATCTTTCCACCAGCTTCAAAAAATTCAACTGTGGAGATATTTAATACAAAAAGAAAATATGGTTTAAATTTTTTTTAAAAGTATATTTGTTCCAATTCACTAACTATTAAATGAAACAAGAATTTTATTTAAAACTTAACACACAAATGCTAAATAGTTTCAATTATATCTATATAAAATATTCTTATATTCATTTTCTATTAACTGAAATAAGTCGTTCTTAAAGTGAGATCTTTAAAAGATGAAAACATTTTAAACCGCATATTTTATTGGATAAATGCTCCCAGACCAATGATAAATGATGCAGTCATATAGTATAATGCTATTCTAAGAGTATTAACGAAAATAATCTCTCTAAGCTCCCTAATATTTATCTTCTAAAATATTTTAACCAGATGTTTTATTTCTCTTTACAATGAATATTTGTTAGCATAGTGTTTTACATAAAAGTAAGGTACTTTTATAAAATGTATAAAGAGGTTTAATGTTTGTATCCGAATTTGTAAACTTGCGTATAGAACGATTTGGATGCAAGGATATCTATGTGAAACCTTAAGTATTTTAGGAATTCTGCCCTTTCCGAGTGTTTAACAGGTTAACTGTGCATCCCCCCCGTTTGAGAGTGCCCAACTATGTGTGTCACGGAAATCAAGGAATGACGATTATATTCTTCAATCACAGGGAAAGTGTCGCTGTTAAAATAATGGATCCAAAAGATGTTTTGTTTTATAAAAGTGACAATATTATTACTAATACGTATTTATTTAATTAACATAAGCATACATAAAATATTATCTTAATCCTTGTTATTAAAGAAATTCATCCCTTCTCTGACTCGTTCCGTTGAGATGCGGTGCCGGTTGAAAGACGGGATTGGTTGTCATGGAGATGTGACATTATTTTCTCTTCCCTATCCTTCGAAACAGAAACTAAATCAACTGGATAAGTGGTTTCCCACTCACCCCTCCACCAGCGTTGTTGTGCTGCACTCAATGTGGACTGCTATCTATTTTTATGTAGCTTCATGAAATTATTCTTTTTTCAACTTTTTGTGATGAGTGGATAATAGAGCTTTCTCTAGGTTCCACGTAAATGTATAACCGTTGCCGTTATAAGCATATATTACATCTATTGACACTAAGGAGGTCCTGGAATGTGGTGTAGTTGGGTTGATCAGTCATCTTGCCAGAAAACATCCTTGCTTTCCCACCCTAATAAAATAACTGTTCTTCAGGCAGTACGACATTGGGCCATAACTCTGTCAGCACATGTTTCTAACATCAAACAATTAGCAGTGACATTATTTGATAGCTTAGATTGATGAGTTTTCAATAGGCTCTGCACCAGGTTGGTGCCAAGTATTTGTCCCATGGCTAGCCCTACCTGAACGCACCCAATTATAAATCAGCTTTTCGACTTTTGCCTTCCCCTTTTAGGCTGTAAGGCATTCGGAACGTGGGTGATGCCCTACTCCTACGTTTTCCTCGTGACCTAAAGGTGTGGGAGTGAATGAAGAACCAGGCGTTACAATAATATTAATATCTCTTTATTAAGATCTTAACTTAAACTCTATATAATGATAATATTTATATTTTAACTTAGCGGATCTGAGGTGAAGAAATACACAATACGTATTACCAAATAAGCGCGATCCTGACCACTATATTTAACTTTAACACTTATCCCAATCTCAGTATGTACACAGTTCCTAGCATTTAATAAAACGGTCCTACCTCTATATCCTAGGTAACAGCAACACACTCGAATCTTAAATGGCGTTGTGGTTTATCTCGTGGGGAATGGTATCCACCTTGACTTGAACGTACTGTTACGAATAGCTGAACTCTTGAATGTCGGATAACTTCTCACGTTTAACTTTAACACTCCTAACCTCAGACTAGCATAATCACTTCCCAAAGGCCACCCTGCTTACTCTAAACTTCTGCTATTTAAAAGGTTCTTAATTTGCATAATCATACTTCGCTTCTGGATTTGGTTGGAAAGAATTTGCCTTTTCGTCCCCAAAGATCCCAAGAGGAGTTTTTAGTAGAAAGCGCGATCAGCCCGTCACAAGGCTTACATCTAAAAACCATTATCATCGCACGTAAATAAACTCGTTATACGCTGTTTCAGGCGGTGCATACTTAGGCGCATGAGTGTATCTTAAATTGTTCGTATTTTTATCTATTTGATTTACTCGAGCATGGCTTCAAAATATTCTTAATACTTTAAAATTTGAGAATATGTCTTGTTTTTCCCAAAAAATTACAATTTAAATAGCCAATGGTTACTGCTTTTTACGCCTGACGAATATACTTGTCATGACTTCTCCATGACGTGTATACTCGTCATGACATACAATCCTGCAACTTCTACTTGACGAGTATACTCGTCAATCCCAGTTAACTGATTAACTAATATTTGAAAACCGAAATATTTTTGTTGTAAGACATATAAATATTTCAAGGGATTTAGAATGCTATAAAAATATCAAAAGAATTGAGGAATATTTTGCTCAAGTGTATTGTGACTTCAGAATAATAATTTCAAAATAACTTTTCACTGCGAAAAATTTCAAACTGAAAAATATTCCGAAAATTTTAACCGTAAACTGCTTTTACGAACAGGTGGCTCGGTAGCCCAGTGGTTTAAGTCGTGAAATCATGGCCAGCATTGCTTCTGTTGAATCGTAAGTTCAATTCCTCAGGTCACTTAAGATCTGCTACCTAGAGAGTGGTCGCGGTAGCCTAGTGGTCAAGGTAACGGACTCGTGGCTGGTGTGTTCATGCCTAGTACCGCTGAAGAATCGCCGTGAAAAGGCCGATGCGAAATTAAATTTGTTGAAGTTCAAACTTCCTCCCGTTGGTGTGGTGTGGAATTTAAAAGGCGAGTTGCGAGCTCAGGAATTGCCTTCGTCACTCGACCGAGGGTTAAAATTACAAGGTTCATTGTCAATACGCCTCGTTTTGCTTTAGAGTATGACGTAAATATACAACTGATTTAAATTGCTTGGTAACTTAGTCGATTTAATTACTTGTACATACTGGGCTGATACATGTAATACATTTTGAATATCCCTAAATTTTCACTGGCTTGTTGTGGAAATTTGGAGATTAATTGATTTGTTCTCCAAAGATTTGTGGAATTGCTATATAGATCAAGCATTTTCCTCATTTATTGGTTAGGCTTAAAAAGTACCTATATAATCAGTCACTGATTACTATTGTTATGTTTTTAAGAGAGTCGTTAATAAGTTATCAAATATGAATTACATCGAATTTTTTTTACTGGATTTAATTCAATATTCGATATTCATTAAGTTAAATAAGCAAAGAGTTAATACTAATAATTAACATAATCAAATTTTAAGTATTTATTAAGTACGTATATTAAGTATTTTAATTTTATGATAAATAATTTTTAAAAAAATCATTTTTAAAGTTGATAAAATGCCTGGTAAAAAAAATGTAAATATTGATATTCCTTAATTGTTTTGGAATTATTTTTAGGATAATCAAATTTTTCATTAACAAAAAATCTCAAAAAAATTAACGATCACCGTTTATTTTCATAAAAACATCAGGAATTTATCTTATAGATACTAAAACTTCATATATCTTAATACTGCCATTTCTTATAAAACGTGTAAAATTGCACTCATACATAAACTAATTATAAACTAATTTTAATAAAGTTTAAATGTATTACTATCCTTTTTATAAGTTACTATAAATATCATTAGCAATTTTCGCTGCTAATAAACATAGCAAAAATTCTATTAAATAAATAACTATATAGCTTTGATTTTAAAATTCTCATCCTTAAGGAAAATTAACGACTAAATATTTTTATTAAGTAACAATAAGCAAAATTTAAAAGTGAGAAATATTGAATAATTTAATTTTATTGTTTTGTTGGTTATGAAAATAAAACATTGAGTAAAATATAAATTAATATAAACACTTTAATGTTTTAATGCAAGAGAGACCTATTTGTAATATTTTATATTTGTTAAATTCAAAATCTCTCATTAAATTTAGATTTCCCGATTTTTTTCATATTTAAAAATAATTAATAGTAGGCAAATTAGACTTTATTTGTGTTAATAATTATATTATACTTTAATGTTATTAATCTGTTTTTTAAATTTTTCATTATTAGTCTGCTTATAAAACTTATTAATTCCAATTTATGGAAATTTCGGTAAATCTTTATCTACATTTTTTTCCCATATATTTTTTAATCTTAGCAAATATTTATACTAAAAGTGAGTAAAATATAGTTAAGTACACACATATCACTTTCCATACGAGACAAAAAGAATTAGAAATTTATGCAGAAAGTAACCAACATTAAATGAAACCATCAAAATATATTTACGATTTATTTCGCATTTAAATACAACGGAACAATTTCACCCTGAAGCTAAGCCCTTCGTTCTGTCAGCATATGTAACTTGTCCTAAAGTTAATGTATCCACATTTTAATTCTTTCGGAACTGCCAAATAGTTCCACGGGGTGCAAGAATTTTTGTTTCATATTTAGCATCAGAAGAATAAATTTATTCGTTTTAAAAGTACTTTCTTGAGATATTTGTGCCAATTTTATCAACTCGAATTATTCTCCAAAAAATGGATTTTCCTGAACTGTTTTGAAAGTAAGTTCATCGAAATTTAACTTTATTGGAATATAAAATTAATTTGATGGTAAAAATATCGAAGAAAATAATTTTCCGTGTTTAAATTTTATCTCTGAATTATTAGTTGGATGGAAATTAATTAAATGAAAGTTTTAAATTTATAATCAGGAATTATTAAATATATTACAGAAATATATTTAATAATTCCTATATATATATTTTCATCACCCCCCTCCCCCTCCTCCATACAATAACAATGTATTGAATTCAATAATAATATACTTAGACGTAAAGCTACAATACGACTTCAATTTTAACCGTACAATATATCAACATAAGAATTAAATTTTGTATACAATTTTATGACATGCCCATAGGGCCACTGGTAATTATTAAACTTGTTCTAAACTTAGCACATTGTGCAGTACTGATACATTTATAAGTGTAAATGTGTATTTTATTTTTTATTATGTCAGAATGTATTTTATTTAGCTTTATGTTGGTAAATAAATATTTTTTTAAAATCGTTTTACTTCGATTCCACGATTTACTCGCGCCCCTCAAAAGTTACACCCCCCTAGGGGGCCCCCTGAAAACACTCCCAAGTTGTTTATAGAAAATATTTTGGAACAAAAGTTGTCGCGTATCACCCCAAGTACCTAAAGAATGTAAAAAAAGGAAATATGTGACAAATACATTTTAGTTCCCATGAAAACTGTCATATTGGAGGATATTTTGACAAGGTCATTTGTAACAACTAAACAGTTTTCCAAGAATTAAAGAATGTATGAGCCTGGGGTGACTACGTGTACTGTGTGACCTCTTCCGGGTTAAAAATAATATAAAATTTTACAATGAATACGTGTTTATATCACTTTTATACTCTTTTAATTTCCCCGAATTATTATAGGTCAGACTTCATTAGACTGAAGCCATTGTAAGCGAGGGTTCTTGGTCACTCACGTTCTGTGTCTTTCTTTAAAATTGCAATTTCAATTCCTGGTGCCATTACAGACTAGCTATGTTCAGAAACTGTTGAGCATTGAATTTGTGGAAATTTGATGTAATCCTGCTGGCGTGGTGTAAAGAATATGATGAGGCCGCCGCGTTTAAGGTATCCGAACACGTTCAGAGTACGTTTTTTTTTAAAAAGGGCACCCTAAAACATTATAATGGCCTATTTAAGAATTAATACCAATACATACTAACCTCTGACTAACAATATTTTAAAACATTTAATTTTTTTAAAAAATCACAATTATATAAGTGAAGTTTTAGCAATATTTTTGAAAAACTTTTAAGCAGTCAGATGATAAAAAAAAACTTATAACATTAAACATATTACTAAAAACAAATTAGGGGCATTTATCTAGAACAGAGAGTTTCCCAAACATTTTTGTCTCATAGACCCTTTGCCATGTTTTCCGGGTTACCCCTGCTTAATTAACAATAAATTTTTGTAAATTCATCAACTTAAATGTGTTTATGATAGCTGATAAACCTACGTACTTTAAAAGATTAAAATTTTAACTAAAAGTTTAAAAACATAAAAAAACAAACACATCTTAAGGTATCCGACAATGTTCGGAACCGTGATTTTAAGAAAGCGCATAAATGGATAATTTTCATGATATTTAGTGTCACTCAGATAATAATACATGCATAAAATTGTTTGAAGGACATTTTGACACAAAAAAATTATTTAAATACAATATTTGGCAAAAAATTAACATAGAATTGCCTATTTTTTAAAAGTTCTATTTTATGGTAGATCTTCTATAATAATAATAGCTTGTATAACTCAGATTTTGTTCAGAGTCTGAAAACTAGGGAAAAAAAAAATTTTGAAGTGGGTACCATATTTTTTTACAACAAGTGAAGAAATTTTAAGAAAAAAACGCCGATAATTATTTCAATTGGTAGTATCTCTGAAAATAAAATGAATATTTCAAAAATCCTAGTTCAAGCTCTCTGGACAAAATCTTTGCTTTATAAAAGCAAAATATTATTATTACACTGGCATTTTTCATCAAAGGAGAATATTTTGAAAATAGGTAATTCTAAGTTCATTTTTTGCCAAAATGTTGTATTTAAATGATTTTTTTTTTTAAAATTTTAAAAAATTTTATAAATATTCTAAACCCAAAAGACACTTTTTATGAAATTATCAAAACGCTTTTTAAATCACGGTTCCGAACGTAGTCGGATATCTTAATTTTAAACATTTACTAATTAAATTAAAATTCAGTTCCTGATACACAAAATAACATAACTGAGCAACAAATAAATATTTTAAAAGGGATGAGATTCTGAGGCCTTTTAACATCACTTTTATTAAGTTGAATTCTAAATTTCCTTTATTACTTGCGTCCGTGTTTTTTTTTTTGTTGTTATCAAGATTGGTAACAGCACCGAAATTCCTTTTCACTTGGAAAAGCAAGTGAAAACTTTCTTACGATATTCCATAATTCTAAATAGATACATGCGTTTATATTATAATAAAATATTACGTAAGCAAATAAGTAACACCCCTGTGCATGTGGAATATTTATTCCATTCATTTTAAAGCTACAAACTGGTTAAATGAGAATCACGATCTCGGGCTCCAATTAATTCTTCATAGACCCTCAATTTTTTTCCTTCTGACTTAGACACCTTATACACCATCATAGACACCTGGTGGGTCATACAGACCACTCTTTGGGAATCACTGATCTAGAGAATGCACAAAAATTTTAATGTTTTATTGAAATTTAAAAATCTTCGAGAGCTGATCGAGTAAATATTATGAGAAATGTGACACATATGTCCTTTATATTATAAAATGTGTTCTTTATAAAATTATTTAAATAACAGTCTATAACTGAAAAAATATTCATACAAAAGAAATATTTCAGGACATTCTCTAGAAAATACGATGGATATCAGGTTCAAAAAGTTTATAGAATTATATTCATAATATTAAAAGTTTTATCAGACTCACCATGATAGATTCTGAGCAATTTAAATGCCCACTTATAATATATCAAGGACCCACTTTCGGTTTTTTTAATTTTATAAAATTGATTGCATCTTTGCATCTAGGTAACGTAGAAACAAAACAAAAAGTACCTTTTGTAAAGTCAAAAGATAGCTCTATTCAAAACCATTATGGAGTCTCAGGGGTGTTAAATTTCTCTAGAGGTCTGAAAATATAACCAATTTTCCAACAGGTATAATTCTTTTAAATTTAAATTAAATAATTCGAATCTTTTACACATTATTTATAAAGGAATGGGCTTCAGAAAAGTATAAAATGTTTAAAATATAATCATTATACATGAAAATATATATATAAGAAACTTTTCTATAAGACATATTTTTAAGTTTCGCCCCATCTTTTTTTCTAAAATAGTAGTTTACTAGCTGTAAAGTCTATTAATAAGTTAAATGTATTCTCATTACACTGTAGCTATTTTATATAAATATAATAATAATTTTATATTTTAATAAATAAAAAAGATAAATTTTTAAAAAAATTTAAAAAAATTTCAATGTCTTCAAATATTTTATAATACAAAATATATATAATACTAAAAAATTTGGTAGGGCTTACAGAGTATGGTGCATTTTTTAATTCTATAAAAGTTTTATACATCAGAGGTACTATTTTTTGAAAATAGCATGCACAACGCAAAAAATACTTAATATTTATCATAAATTTTCATATCTTATGATTTTTAAAATTTTAATTATATTTTAAACATTTTATACTTTTCTGAACCCATTCTTTTATAAATAATGTGAAAGATTCAAAACTTTATTTAATTTAAAGAATTATACCTGTTTGAAGATTGTTTATATTTTCAGACCTCTAGAAAAATTTAACACCCCTGAGACCCCTTATGTGTTTTGACCGAATGTGGTCATTTTAACGTGTACTAATACCTTAAACGAGCGCCAAGATTAGGATGTTGGTCACCAACAGTCCTTATGTAACTCCGAAGTGCAATTAGTGGCCGCGGCAGACTAGAGGTTGAGGTCCCAAACTCGTGGTCTCGTGGTCGACGTGTCGTGAGTTCATGGTCTAGTGCCACTGAAGACCCGTCGTATGGAGGGTTTGATGCAAGTTAAATCCATCAAAGCTCAAACGTCCTCCGTTAGTGTGATGTAAAGGTTGAAGACTGGGATGCTAGTTCAAGGTATCGTCCTCGTCACTTGACGTGATTCAAAATTACGAGTGAGTGAATATTAATCACTCATATTGTTAAGGTATACTGAGGGCTTTTGGAGACGGACCTCGTAATTTTAAACCATGGTCAAGTGACGAGGAAAACCCCTGAGCAGGCACCCCCTCTCCTAGCTACCACAACACACCAACAGGAGGTCGTTTGAGCTCTCGACAGCTTTAATGTGCATCGCTCCCCTTCACGGCCTTTTGTTCTAAATCATGTGGTCGGTGGTTCACACGGCGTCGTATTTTGTAGTTGGATGTATTTAGTTGACTGCGATTGAAAGAATTGTTTGTTGAGCGGATAATGGATATTAATTTGTGTGTTCGTTTGGGAAAAAGTGCTACGAAGACTTAAAAAATTTTTGGAAGTAGGTGTAAGGTGGTGTAGGTGTACATTATTGTGAATGTCAGCTTTTGAGTGGCATCGACGTTTCAGAGAAGGCAAGGAAAGTGTCCAAGATGGAAAACGCTCTGGACGTCCTCAGACTTCCAGCACCACTGAAAACATCGAAAAGGTTTCTGCGTCATTATGTAAGAACATGCTTCAAACAATAGCAGGACCAATTGGGATATCTTCGGCCACATGTCAATAGATACTGATTAGGGATCTTAACATGTGCATAAGGTGTGTCAACAAATCGTTCCCTGCGTGTTAAATGAAGACCAATCTGCAGAAGAAGCTAAAAGTGTATCGCAAGTTGATTAAAGTGCATGGCTAAAAATCGATTCCAGAAATGATCGATGCCCATAACAAGCCATGGCAAAAGTGTGTTATTACTCAAGGGTCTTGTTTAAAAGAAGGATGTGTTTCATCAGTTTATTTGGTAATATTTTTTATGCTATGGACTCATCCAGGGAACTTTTGAATCCTACTACGTATGTGCAAATAATTGCAACTCTTCTAGCAATAAGCATTATATCAAGAACAGTAAAATACTTATTTCTATAGTGTACTCAAACAAATAAACCCTAATGAAATTAACATAGCTAAGCCGCTCTTTTAAAGCACTCTTATTACGGCAATTTGCAAATCAAGTGTTGTTTTTCGAGGGGGGAAAGTGCTTCTTTATAAGTGAGGGGTTCTCTAGAAAAACAGGGTCATTATGGAAACAATCTTTTTTCCCCCCTTTTTAAACAGATTATTACATTGATTGGAAACAATTTAACCAATTTTTCTCTAAGTAGATAAGATTAAAATATCCATTTTGATTAATTTGTTTTCTGTCTGTAAAGTAAAAAATGAAGGTCATAGAGAGATTTTTTGAGATTGCCTTAATATTATATTTTTAATAGGATGTGTAATTATTTTAGATTAATTACCTTATAAAGAAAAATGGTTTTCCTTATAAGGTAAGCTTGAACTTTGATTAGATTTGTGACTAATATGAGTAAATTATTTGCATTGGTATGAGACTAACACCTAGGATAAAATCATATCTGCATCTCTCTTGTATATGTTTCAAATTCAACTTGTTTTCTAAGAGAACAAGAAATTCACTGACAAAAATTAAATATTTAAATATTTTTTGATAAACAGCCGATTTGCTTAGAAATCAGGAAATAGATATTTCACAAATTTACGTCCATATATATAAGAGTTTTTATATATAAAATTCATATATATAAAAATTTTTTAAGAAATGGAACACAGGTGTTGTAGAACAGGGCGCTCTTTGAAATTGGCTATTTTTCTTTGGATTTAGTAATTTTTATCTAGATATCATGATGAGATAACGAATTCATTTTGGCAAACTGTATAATTTTGTAACCCTCAATTTTTGATATGTAGTCTTATGCAGATAAGGTCACGTGTTCTTTTTAATTAACTGCTATTGGTTATTTAAAAAAAAATTGCTGATGTTTTTTAAAAGGCAGACGATTTTCAAACTAACAAATCCATCATTTATTTTTTAATTTT
This sequence comes from Trichonephila inaurata madagascariensis, assembly GCA_019973955.1. Classification (NCBI taxonomy): domain Eukaryota; kingdom Metazoa; phylum Arthropoda; class Arachnida; order Araneae; family Nephilidae; genus Trichonephila; species Trichonephila inaurata. Next base: position 67,281 of record BMAV01006472.1, read on the forward strand.
TATTTTGTATGATTAATTTAATTTTTCATTTTGCCTTAGATTTTGTCTATAAAGATTTTTGAATTATTCTCCGAAATTTTTAATTATTCGATTTTTCTGTTTTTCGTTTGTTTCTTCGACTTATATCTATGTATGTCTGAAATGTATGATTTGTGCGGTTTTGTTTTTTTAAACTAAAGGAGAAATTGTCTGTAACACATTGATGCATGGAAAAAGGTTTGATTGCTGTAGATGCTGAATTTCGGTTTACGCGAAAAAGCTATGCTTTTTATTAAAAAGGATTCGAGTGATATGGATATATTTGGCAACGCCGAAAGAAGCGAATGTACATTGTATGTAAGGAAGAATGGCTGGTTCGAAGAAAGCAAGCTGAGTATGCTTGAGATTTTAATATTGACGAATACGTGGGTACGAAAGTCGAACCGTGATTTCATTTCGTTCGAACAATGTTTCGAAGAAAACAGTGACTGTTTTCGTCGACTGTTCTCACGGATTGGATGAGTTTTTGCAGAGATCTATGTATGGAAATATGTCTGACAGAAATTTATACCCTCTTTTAGAAGAACTTTCCTGAGCGCAGGTAAGCCTTTTTCTTTAATATTATAATTTACGATTTCATTTTACTTTAAAAAAATACAATTTTTATTTTTATGCATTACATGATAGCTTTAGAAATATTTATTTTTATTTCACATGAATATTTTTTTATTTGTATTGAAAAATTACAATTTGGAAATTCTTGGAACACCTATCGCTAAAATATGTTTCTTTGCGACTGATTTCGGTCGCCAAAAAATTGATATCATCAAGGGACGCCATGTTCTACACTTCTAGGTATGTCTAACAAAGGCTTCATATAGTTTTGAATTGTGTCATTAATAAGCAATTAATTAAATCAGATAAATTTTAAATTTCATGACAAAATAATACTTCCGTGAATATTTTGATTATACTTGGTTTATGTGTGAGCATTGCTTATTATTATTTTTTTTTTATTTTTAAGTTGCCGCTAAATCAAAATCCAGTGTCAATCATGAATTCGTCAGAAAAAGTTTACTAAAGAAAGATATAGTCATTTTTTACAATATATATATATATATATTACATAGAACTTGTGAAAAAACGCTTATAGACAAGTGGACAGATGGACGGAGTTGTTGAGCATGTGGATTCAAATTCTGGTAAAGCTAAATACATAATGGGTATAAGGTTGATGTCCGTTAAACCTGTGGAGGCTCAAAATCCTCACGCTGATGCTCTATGGAAGTTTGGAGAGTGGGGAAGGCAAGCTTAAATGTCTACTTTGCCATTGGACTATTATTCAAAATTGCGTGATCTGTTGTCAATGCCTTTCGTGCTGTTTCAAAGAGCGCCGTTAATAAAAATTCAGAAAGAAATAATATTTCTAAATTGTACAAGCAAATTTTCCCATAATTTCAATGTATATGGGGAAAAACGGTAGTTTACATATTATTACATAAAACAAGCTTTTATATTGTAGTAAAAAAATTACATTTATTTCAACGCCCATCTTAAACATCGTTTTTTTTATTATGATCATTTTATATTTACAAAAACTATTTTGTCAACAAATATATTACACACACACACAGTATATTTTTAATACAATAGAAAATTTCATTATTCTGTTTAATCCGACTACTTTCGGAACCCTGATTTTAAAAAAAGCACATAAATGTATAATTTTCATGATATTTAGTGTCACTTAGATTAGAATACATGTATAAAATTGTTTTAAGGATATTATGACAAAAAAAATTATTTAAATACAATATTTCGGCAACTTTGAATAACCTTTTTTCAAAATGTTCTCCTTTTGTAAAAAATGCTTCTATTGTATTAATATTTTGCCTGGAAATAGCTCAGATATCTGTACAGAGGCTCAACTATGTGATTTTTGAAAAATTCACATTATTTTCAGAGTTACAACCATTTGAAATAATGATCCACGTATTTTCTTAAAATTTCTGCCTTCTGTTTTCGTAAAACATCGATAAACCGACTTCCGAGTTATGCGTTTCAAAAATTCTAGTTGAGCCTCTGTACAGAGGTCTCAGCTGAATACAGACAACATATTAATATAATAGAAGCATTTTTTACAAAAGGAGAACATTGGGAAAAAAGGTTATTCAAAGTTGCCGAAATATTGTATTTAAATAATTTTTTTTGTCATAATGTCCTTAAAACAATTTTATACTTGTATTCTAATCTAAGTGACACTAAATATCATAAATATTATCCATTTACACGCTTTTGCAAAATTATGGTTCCGAACGTAGTCGGATACCTCAACCAACCAATGACGCATAATTAAATAAATTTGTGAATAAAATTCTTTATCGAATAATTTTGATGGAATCGCAGAAATATAACTCACTATATCGTCAATATGTTTGTGGTTCTTCACCATTTCTTATGGGTTCTTTGTATAAATAAAATTTAATTATTGCTTTTAAAATTAAGAATGAAATTTGACATACTTTGCGCATGCGTAGTAAGAAATTATTTCTCTCAAATCCGTGTATCTCTTTCGATATATAATGATTTCATCAGAATGTTTCCCTTTTATGCTGTCAATATTTCTTAAGTTTCTCTCTCTCTTGAAATGTTTGAGCAAAAATTTTGGCTATTTTAACCCTTTATCTACCAACGGTACTTATAAGTACCACTTACTTTAAAGTTACATAGAATAATCACACACATTTTTATGAATATTTTGACGATACTTAATAGAAATATTTTTTGAAATCCACTCTTCCAATATATATGGCAGCACGGATTCTATAATCAGTATTTTAGCGGGGAAGGCGAATAGTTTTATAGCAGAAATTGCGTCTTCAGCGGATTGCGAAGATTATCATTTTTGTCCTGAAAAAATAGTTAATGTCAAAATGTGTCTTATTTTTTTGTATGTTAATGAAGACCTTAGTAAACTCTTTGTCTATTTATTTTAAGTGAACAGTGTATATAATTAATTTTACAGTTGAATATCTTTAATTAATTAATTTTCTCTAACAGGTTTAATTTCCCAAAGTCGAGTATTTTGTTAATGCATATCCCTTAATTTTCAATGTAGTAATTCATAATGCGGTAGATAAAGGTTTAAGAAAAATACATCTGAAAAAAATTGGCAGTCTTTCAAGCAATTTTTCTTTTTGAATCTAGGAAGTGTTTGCGCTAAAATAATTTTTTAAAAACTTTGAAATATTTATAACAATTTTTTGGAAAAAATTTGAATTAGTATGATTAAAAAAATTTTAAACCTCATGTTAAACGTGTAATTTACTTAAGTCATAAAATATTAATTCAAGCACGTTCTCCCTAAACAATTGTTTATAAAATTTTTTCAACGAGTAATTCTGTAATAATTGGAAAAATTGCTTAAAATCCTAAATATTCCATGACTTTTGACTATATAATCGACTATGACAAATTAGTACATATTAAGTAAATACTTTATATTCATTTTCAAATAAGATTTAAAGCTAAAATTTATTAATATCGCTATCTGAAATGGGTAAATAATACAACTAGAAAAACATATTAAAATGGATTAACCAACTAAATAGTGTTTCGTTAGATATTGTGTGCAAATATTCTAATGTACACATTCAAACCTGGTATTGGCAAACATAGTACTATAATTCTTCAAAAACGTTTCCAAAATAATAAAATTGTAGGTATTTTTACTTAATATTAGTAGTTCCAAATCAAAAATGCATTTTTATTCATATTAGTTCATATTGTGAACAAATATAAATTTTTTTAAAGAAATTTTTCAGCAAGGAACATGAATTGATTGGTTGGAAGCACGTGGTTGCATCTATCACGTGACTATGACGTCACATTTGAATCGAGCCTGTTCTTTCCATTCATTGAATTTCCATTAAAAACACTTAATAACTACAAGGGGTCAATACATTTTTTATAACTCCAAATTCTAGAAAAATAGAGGTTGAAATCGAAATAAAATTATTGCCTGATTTATTGCATTTCCTAGGGAAATACCTCTTTCGAATGAAAACTGGATTACCGCCTACGCGCGATAAATTTCTAACAACATCTTTAATATTTTACGACATACGTTGTAAAATATTCGATTTGACGTCGAAAAGCTTCAAAACATTAATATTTATTGTAGTAATAACTGTATGCCAATATTAAAATATTTGAATTGTTTGTGTAATGGGTAGTAAATTTTGAAAAAAAAATATATTCAAATTCAACGAACTGTTTACAAAATTCCTATTTATTAGTGTTTGCATTCGCTTAACTATTAAAAATGTTAGAGATTAAATTAGCCTTCCTTAAATATGTACTGTTTACAATACCAATATTAAGAGTAAAAATGCAAAAGATAAATAATTGTTTGATAAAATGCACATATGTATGTTAATTAAATAATATTGCAACTTGTACGGAAGTAATATTATTCTATGCAATTTATTTTCATCATTAAAGTTGTTTTGAATTTAAGTTACGATGCATATATAGAAGCATGTTTCTATTCTTTATCTTTGAAATTTCATTTGATTCAATTTGATTGTATTGTTCCATATATTAGTCTTTTAGTTTAGGAAGCATATTTAACTTATGATTGTTTTTTTAAAGATAAGAATAAAATTAATCAACATTGCCTCTGTATCCTTTTCCTGGAACGCAGTATTTAAATAAATCTTGCATGCAAAATTTAATCAAAATTCTGTTAAATATTTTTGTTTCCATATAAATAATTGGGTAGAACATGGCCGATATGTTTATAAATTGTTTCCTAAAGATATTTTAAATTTTAATGAAATGTATGTTCCTTCACATTACAAATTTAATGGGTGTATTACACCAAAATATTTGCTAATTTAAATTTTCTTGCAATATATATATATATATATATATATATTTTATCTAAAAATCGGTTTAACACAATCAATATGTAGTTTTAACAATAGAACGTCCGAGATTTCGATTATCCTTAAACGTCCACCCGTGTCCTTTCGAAACCGTGATATAAAAAATATAAAATAATTGTTCAAACTAAATAATTGCAAGACTACCGTTCAGTAGGGTTCAGTTTTAAAACTTTTTAATTTTATTACATGTAATTAATGTATTTTATGTCCATATTTATATCATAAAAACTGACGTTAACATTATGTTTCGTTAATCTTGTTGGACCACTGCTTTGTCGCAAAACCTTTCGAGTCTCAAATCTACCAGGAACAATACAATTATGCGGTATCCATTCTGTGTTATCCCTAGTGATATATATATTAGAATTGACCCCGGAATATTATTAATTAGACTGCACTTTATTCAGATTCTATGCAGTCACTGTCACTCAATCTTATGTCTTCATCGGAATCTATATTAGAGCAAGACACACACACAGCTCACCACTATCCAATACATTCTTAGAAATCTCATACAATAAATTAGCAATTTCAACAGGACTTAAACCTTTTTTATAAGCCATCGTTTCAGGGTGTCTTCTCCGCACAAAATCAAATCGAAAATCGTTTTTTTTTCTTTTTTAATGAGTAGATAACCAAATGCTATGTAACGAAACACTTAGACACAGCAATTTTAGAAAAAGAAATCGTTTTCGCTGTGCAATAACACTGCATTCAAGGACAAATAAATTCCGATAGTACTTTGGGAAGTTTATTTTAATAATGGTAATGATGAATGACAGCTAAGATGATAAATTGCCTTGGTGACAAAATGACACCAGCAGACGTTCTAGGTAAATTTAGTTGTAAAACTTCTCCTAATGAACTTAGAACCACAAAACTTTTACTGTGTAAGTGCCATGGAAAATAATTAAAAGTCACGAAAAATTTTCGAATTCCTTGTAAAAATGCGGAATGGAGAACAAAATGAACATGCTCTGGTGTCAAATTGACACCGATGGAATTTGTAGTGTTAAACCACAGTGAGATGACGAAATCGGCACCTGAATTCGCACTACTTTCTTCATCTGTGTACCTTGTCCTTTTTACTTTTCTTAATGCTCCTTGAATAACATTGGTTAGAAATAAGATATCACGTGTTATTACTCGCATCTGCAGAAGCAACTGAACTCATAACAAAATGTTAAGATTGTTACCTGTATGAGCAGTTTGCCTTCCTTTTCCATTCTCTCTGTTTTGCCTGAAGATGTAATATAATTAACCATAGCATAGAGCTCATTGCCGGCAAAATCCATCAACATCCCTCGTGTTGCTTTGGAGCAGCGGTCGCCAAACCTTTTGTCCTCACAGACCAGTAAATTCGTAACTTAAATCCCTCGGGTCACTAATGGGAATTTTTAAGTGTTACATATATTTATTTAAAAAAATGTGATCGAAGAACACATAAAATGTACCTAGTTAATAAAATGAAACTATTAATTACAACCAAATTATGAAAGTTTTGTTAATATAAACCATAATAAAATAAAACCGTAAAAACAAAACATTTATTTCAGACTGAGATCGGTACCGTATTTTGATGGCTGTGACAGATGAAAATGCCTTTTCTACATAAATATATAAGTTGTGGGGAATTGAATCAAAACTTTCATCGTGATTAATAAAAGGTTATTCACTTTTTATGGAAAACCAAACCTGAGATCTTGATAGGGATAAAGGAAATTTCTACATATATAAATTTGAGAATTTCATCGGCGATGATGTTTTCTTTTAGATGCATACTTAAACTATCCTGAATTTTCGTTGCACGCAAATATATTTTCTAAATGCAGTTACAGCAGTACGACTTATTTTCCCGTGGCGTTATTCTATAAAATAGCGTTTTTATAACTTTTCACGTATTGTTACGAATTGAATTATGTTTCAATGCCTCTTAAAACATAACTTAACGTAATTAGTAAATATATTCCACATTTTTCTGGGGACCAGCAAAATTTTCTCGACCACTTTGGTGACCTGTGTTTTAGAGTGCACTTTCAATAAACTCTTTCTCAAAACGGTAAAACACATTTTAAACTATGGCTACGAAAGCCAATTTATTATGGTTACCGACTGTGGAATAATATTTTCAAATAGTAATTCAACTGTAAAGCATCTGATTGTAGTATAAGGTATTTTATATATATATTGTATGAGCTATAAACTATATGGTGGTTATGATAGCCGAGTGGTTTGGGTCGCAAAAATCTAATCCGTTGTCGATCCTGCTTTTAAGGTATCCGTGCGGAACCGTGATTTTAAAAAAGCGTATAAATGGATAATTGTCATGATATTTAGTGTCACTTAGATTAGAATACATGTATAAAATTATTTTAAGGACATTTTGATAAACAAAAATTATTTAAATACAATATTTTGGCAAAAAATTAACATAGAATAACCTTTTTTCCAAATGTTCTCCATTTGTGAAAAATGCTTCTATTATAATAATATTGTTCCTGTATATAGCTCAGACCTTTTTACAAAGGCTCAACTAGAATTTTTGAAAAATTCACATTATTTTCAGAGTTGCCACCAATTTAAGTAATTATTGGATTTTTTCTTAAAATTGCTCCGCTCTGTTGTAAAATATGGATAAACCCACTTCTAATATATTTCAAAAATTCTAGTTGAGCCTCTGTACAGAGATCTGGGCTATATACAGGCAAAATATTATAATAGAAGCATTTTTCACAAAGGAGAATATTTTGAAAAATACGGGTCATTCTATGTTCATTTTATCAAAATATTTGTACTAAATAATTTTTGATTATATATTATTAACTGAGCATTTTTATGTAGATTTTCTAATCTAGTGGACGCAAATATCATAAGCATAATATCTATTTATACGCTTTTAAATCACGGTTCTAAACTGTAAAGACTGTCCTGAAATGGTAGTGTTACACATCTACTGAAGCTATCCAAATGTGATGTAGAAGTTAAGAAGTTGTATCACAGGGTTCTGCAAAGGGTCCTTCTACTAATCGTTAAAAGGAAATTCTTTTACTAAATTGTTTGATTTCGGAACCTCTTTCTGTAAAGGAACCGAGACTCAATTTTTAAATATTTATTAACTCAGTTTTAAAATACCTATTATTACGACAAGAGCACACACAACCATTAAATATTCATTAAAAAAATTCTGTTTTACTGGTAGGCACACTGACGATTTCGGCGATCCGCAATCGACCGGGTTGTCTACAGGCTGATTGAAATCCCCATCGGTTAGGGAAGGCTCATTCAAATTTCCTTTTAGGGATTACTGTGGAGCAAAGTCGCCATAACTTATGTAAATCAAAGTTGCTAGTTAAAGTTCAGAGTATCGAATTCGAAAGAGGAAAATAACGGTAAGATGTGCGAAATATTTCGAGTTATATCAGGAAGAATTATATCTTAGGATTATCAACTTATCTTGTCATAGGACTCGAGATCTTATTATCATAACCAAAATGGATAAATCGTGAGTCTGCATTTCTCCATATATGCTTGATAAGTAAAATTCCTGTGGTAATTAATTAAGGCTAACTCACTCCCATTAGATATTTTGCAACCACTGTAATGCCTGGGGAAATTTCAATGGTAAAGCTCCAATGATGCTTTAGAGCAGTGCCTCTCACTTTCAATATTTGTGACCCAATATTCAGTCATAATTTTCATCACACCATCCATTCATACAATAACAATGTATTGAATTCAATGATACTATACTTCGATGCTAAAGCTACAATACGACTTTAACCTCTTAAGTGCCACCGGCGTATATAAACGTCTCGTTCGGCCATTGCGTTAATGGATCCGGACGTATATATACGTCTTTTCGAAGTAAAATCTTTTCTGTGCACAGCTATCCATAAAATTATGCCGAAACCTTTGAAATGCAATAAGAGGATCTTGATAGTGTTTGCGAAAGATTTACTTATTTCAGAGAATTTACTTATTTACTCCCTCCATTTATATCCCCCCCCCTCCGATACCTCACATACGCTCGCCTACGTGTTAAATGGTGGCATTGAGGAGCAAATTGCGTAATTTTCAATCGTCATTTAAGGGTTTAATTATAAACCGTACAAATGATCAAGATAAGTTTTAATTTCTGTATATAATTTTATATATGACAAGCCCATGAGGTCACTGTAAATTATTACATTTGGTCTTAACTTAGTATAGTTAAATCAATTATGAAACATATTACGCAGTACTAATACACTTATAAGTGTACGATATCAGTGTAGATATGCATTTTATTTTTTATTATGTAAGATTCTATTTTGTTTGTTTCCTTTCAGTAAATTAATAATTCTTTAAAATCTTTTTTTTCGACTTTTCAATATGCTTGTTGAGTTATCACATCCCCTTAGGGACGGGGCGTGCCCCACAGTTTGAGAAACTTTGCTTTAGAGGTTTATTTACGAACACAACTCTTGCACACAAATATTTACATATATTATGAAAATGTTTTAGGTATTTCAAAAATAAATCTCTCGAATGGTTGACTTTTAGAGAAAACGCAAAAACTGGCGCGGAATGGCATCCAACACATCGGCATCGGCAGATTCAAAACCTTCATACAAAGCTTAGTCTCGTGGAGCTCACAGATCTCTCGCTTCGAAAGACAATCACTGAAGTTTCATCTATCCGCACTAAGCTCGCTGGCAGAGCTTATAGACCTCTCTTCGAGAGACTATCACTGAATCCCTTCTAAAGTGGTTTTAACGCAGGTGCATTCCCTCGGATCAGTACTTGTTGCCACTAGAGTTTTAGAATGTGTCTTAAGTTCGTTACACCATATTGGATTTAATATTAAACAGAAGGTACTTACGTATTATCGCTACCTATTGGGGACATTATATGAAACGAAGCACATGATTGCCATCTCAGCGCATACGACACATGAAAAATTGGGGTTGACAACTTGGCGAGTTATCTTGAACGTTGGCAATTGTTGCGATAATACGTAAATACCGAATAGAATTCAAATTTTGTACATTTTTTAGAGATGTGTCTCTTCCTTCGTTTACCTCTCTACAGAGAGGGAACAGGTTCACTATAAAGATTGTGTTAAAGAATTATGGTTAAGAAGGGGTGACGTGAAGGTTATCGCCAATAACTCTTTCCGATTAATTTTAAAAAACCAATTAAATCAAATAGCATTTAGAGACAGATATTTAAGATGTTGAAACAGTGTTTGGGAAGTAAAAATAAGTTTTATATAGATTTATTTGATTAAAAGTAAGAAAAGTATACATAAATTGAGAGCTAACAAAAAATACGATAAACTAATTGGCTTCCCTTTTGATTCATCCAGAGAAAAAAAATTCTTTCAAAAAAAACTTCCCTAATCATCTTTCTGCTCTTTTTCTGAACAAGCACAATCTTCTTTCTACCAATTCCCTAGAGAGTTTCTTTAGTGTAGCATTATTGCAATCCAATAGAGCCATAACACAATATTCATGTGTAGTGACCCTGAATATGAAATCCCCTCGGATGTAGACACAGAATATCCTAAGAATTCCCTAATGCTTCTTGTTTCACGAACCTTAACCGGATTCGAAAAGGGGTAGCAGATTTCTTGTTAATATTCGGCGAGGTTATTTTGAGCACTTCTCGTCTAGACAGCATAAAAATATCGATTACTATGTCTTTCGACAAAATCGTAATCGGGTAGAATGCATTACGGTTTCTTGTTACCGTACTTGTGTATATGTTTATTGCATTTTCCGGAATGCTTGTATAAAAAAATTGATGAATTCTTAAGCGCCTCTCTTTTTCTGAGAAAAGAATATTGTATCTGCATTTTTGCATTTATTACTGTAATGTTAGAAGAGGTAAACAACGTATTGAAGAAGTTTATCGCACTCTATATCGTCTTTCGTTCGAGAGTAAGGGTGTGTTTCTGCTGAATAGTATGTTCCACTCGTGGAACCGCTAATGAACCCACATATATACAGTCTATCAAAAAGTATTTAAACACACAACCAGTTCATAGATTTTTATCGTAATATTTTACTTAAACATACAAATGAAACGAAAAAAAAGAAATAAACGTTATTTTGTTAAATACACATAATAATAATTAGAACAAAAGTGATACATTAATGCAATTATGGTTAAAACTGAAAATAAAAGAAATCGACTTAAAAAACGTGCTCAAAAAGTATTGGGACACTTCCCAATAAATTAAGAAATAAAATTCAAAATTAGAAGTTAATATCTTGTTGGGTCCTCCTTGCGTTGTATTACCTCTCGAAGTCTATTTGGCACGGATTGGATCAATTTTTTGCAAAATGATCTATCAATTTTGATCCACCCTTCGACCAAATATTTTCTCAAATCCTTCTTGTTTGAAATTTGGCGCTCATGTAGTTTTTGCGACAAATAATCTCACATACGTTCAATGTGATTAAGGTCTGGACTTTGTGCAAGAGTTTTTATAACTCTAGGACATTGGTAGAGGACCCATTACTTGCAAGTGTCTGCAGATTTCACGGGTCATTATTTTGGTACAATTTTAAAATATCCTGAGATTCCTAGCTTGCTCGCACTTTTCTTTAAATTTCGCTTGAGAATGCCAAGATAGACGCGTATTTATTCATTATACCTTCAATAAAATGTAAGTTCCCGAAACCAGAGCTTACAATGCAGCCCCAAAGGATTTGGTTACCCCTTCCATATTTGACAGTTGGCAGTAAATTTTTTATATGCTTTTCTATATTTGATTTCCACCAAACGTTTTGCTCACCATCTGATCCGAAAATGTTATATTTGCTTTCATCAACAAAAATTACATTTTTCCAATATTCTGTTGGCTGCCTTACATACATTTTAGCAAATGCCAACCTTGCTTGTCTTTTTGCTTTGCTGATGTAGAGCTTTTTTTGAAGTACTTTGTCATGATAGTTATGTTTTCTTAAAACATTTCTGACAGTTTCAGGATTTACTGATTTTTCGAACCTACTTTTACATTGCAAAGTCAATTTTACTGCACTAGTTCTTGGATTAATGAGTACTTGTCTCGCAATCCATCCCTCGTCACGTTCATTAAATATCCTTGAACACCCTGATCTTTGCTTGTTTTCAACACTGTTTGTTTTCTTGAACCTGTTAATGATGTTAAAAACAGCAGACTTACTCAATTTCAATATTTTCCTATACAGCTCATTGATTTCCCCTCTTTCCAATGACTTATTACGAGATTTCGCACATCAACCGATATATCTTTGTTTCTCGCCGTTTTTCCTATAAATAATATTATTTGTTGTAACATTTGTGTTAAGTGAGTCTTCGGGTCTAAAAAATTGGGTGAAATTAAACTCTATTGATGCGCTGTATATTTGTTAAATTTCTCATTTCAAAAGTGTCCCAATACTTTTTTGACTCAAAGTGCCTTTGAATTATATATTGAACAGCTAGATCAAATTATAATTCTATAATACTAATAAAATTTTCGTTATATACTGTACACCAAATGTTAAAATATTTCTTAATTCATTTTGTTTTTGCTTAAATGTGATAAATATTTTTATAAATGGCTTTACAAATATGCATGCCAAGTGTCCCAATACCTTTTGAGTGATGTATAGCCTATGTAGCCTAGTGGTCAAGGTAACGGACTCGTGGCTAGCGTATCATGAGTTCGGACCTAGCACTGGTGAATCCCACCGTGTAGGGGTGCGATGTACGTTAAATCTGTGGAGAGCTCAAACGTCCTCCCATTGGTGCGTTGTGGAAGCTAGGAGAGGGGGGTGCCAGCTCAGCTGTCATCCTCGTCACTGACTATGTTCAAAATTACGAGGTCCGTCTCCAAACGCCCTCGAGTAGCTGAACAAAATGCGACGTTAATATTCATTCATTCACTACCACCGTATATATAGGCTGATAGGCAATAAATCTGACGTGAAGTACTCACATTGAAATGATGTTCTAGCTCAAGTGTCGTCCTCGTCACTAGACTGAGCTTCAAAATAACGAGGTCATTCCCAATATCCCCCCTGCTGCTTTGTTGTGGGACTTTTATACTAATAATCTCTCAATAGTGTTATTGAGGGTAATAAATCTAGGAATTTTGGATTTCTATTCAATCTGCCTTTTTCTTACGATCGCATCGAATATTTTAGATCTTTATTTCATTCCATTATTCTTTTCTCATTCATTCAATTCCTACTATTAGTTCTCTCTCTCCATGTGTGTATATATATATATATATCAAATTTTCAATCACTAATAAGATATATTGTATTTATCCATTCAATTCGAAGGCATAAATTGAGTAATGACACTTAAATGTTTAGCTAATTTTTCAAATATTAAAAATTTTTAATTAAATTTCCCTCTTTTTTTAATTTTAATTTTTTAAAAATTCTCGTTATTTGTCAAATTAAATTTTGGATTCCATTAATCGTTTTTCTTAAAATGCTTTTGAACTTAATATTTTTTATTATTTGTTCTTTTTTAAAAATTTGTTTCTCTGTTTGTTAAAAAATTAAAAAATTTTCCTTCCTAATAAAAATTTTGTTTTTCGATTCTTCAAAATTTTAATACTTGAGTAATACAGAGTTATAAATTTTTAAATTACGTATAAATTAATTTTTCTTTTTTCAAATAATTCTGGTTTATTTTGCAATTAATGGCGAACATTATGTTTCGTGTCTATGAATACCAATGCTTAAATTTTTGATGTTCATTGTGATAAGAAGTTATAAAAGGTTTTAATTAAGCCAAAAATGTTTTGGCTTTGTTTTTGCGTGAGTATTAAGAAAAGGTAATTTAAATTATGAATTACTATGATAGTTCTTCCGAACGCTTCAAATCATGCCGATTTTAGTGCTTTTGTATTTCATGTCTGAACCCAAAAACCATTTAAAATTTTTGTAGTTCATTGTTATGATAATAATTAATAAAGCTAAGAAAGGGTTTAATTATGTTGTTTTGGACTGTATAAAATTAATGAAAAAGTATATGTTTATATATAATTAATATATTATTTTTTTATAAAATAAAATTATTTAAAAATAAGTGTTTATTAATTTTTTGAAAAAATATAAAATAAAATTATTTTATATATATATATATATGTTGGTATATAATATATATATATATATATATATATATATGTTTATATTATATATATAATATATGTATATATATATAAATATTTTATATATATATATATATATATATTTGTGTATATATATATTATATAAAATATATGTATATATATATATATTTGTATATAAAATATATGTGTTTTATATGTATATATATTTTTATTATATATATAATAATATATGTATATATATATATGTTTGTATATATATAATATTGTGTATATATTATATATATATATATATATATATATATTATGTATATATATATATATGTTTGTATATATATATAATGTATATTATATATGTATATATATATATATGTTTGTATATATATAATATATGTGTATATATGTATATATATATATATATATATATATAATTATGTGTAATATGTAAACAAAGAAAAATTTTATTTTAGTTACTTTTTTTTATTAATTAATTACTATTAATATATGCATTTGTATACACATTTGACAGAATCACAATATTAAGGTATCCGACTACTTGCGACAACTTTTTTTGAAAAAATGGAAATACGAGGATTTTTAGATTTATTTAGTATATTTTAAGGAAAAAATCCTAAATTGGAAAGCAGAAAAAAAATTTAATATTATTGAAATGGGGGAAAAAACTGGTAAAAATGTATATAAATTACATAAACGGGGCCCACACTGTAAAAAAAAAATAAGGAACAAATTCTCTATTTTTCAATTTTGATGTGTTACTTTGTTATTCAAGTTTGAAATGACCTTTAGGATAAGAGATATTTTTAATTTTTACAAAAACTAGAGCACTTTATCTTAGTGATTATATGAAATTGCTTAAAAAGACTGATTATATTCACATAAAGGTCTGTAAATTTTGAAATAAAACAGTGATGGATAAATCTGAAGGTCAAAACAGTTCTACTGTTTTACAAAACATACACAAAAAATTTCAACAAATTATTTTCAAAACTTTTGAGCAATCACTGCCCCGTTTGAACTTTTCGCAAAAATACAAATTTCGAGTAAAACGCATTTTAAAGTTTGACATCTTGTGTAAAGTTATGGCATCTGCTTTTACTAAAACACTTGTAGTTTTTGTTCTAGTGAATGGGAAATAAAAAAAAACTTGGTATTTTTATTAAGCTAATAGGATGCCTTATAAAATAAAATCATAAAAAAATTGGTCAATTTTTGAAAAAAAAAATCATGATTTTAGGGTAGTCGGATACCTTAAGTGACAAAATAAAATTTTTCTTACAATTTTCCATTTTCCTTTCTATATGTCGTGTTGGACTATTACACACACACTTTTGTTTGTTACTATTTATTCCTTCATAAATCACATTCTTAGAAATTAGGCCATCCCAGGTAGGATTCAAATCCACGACCTTTGGATTAGAAGTCCAATGCACTGTCCATTGCGCTGCAGGGTTACAATGAGCTATTTTCCTTTTTATATATGGTGTTGGACTATTATTTTTGCTTGTTACTATTTATTCTTTAATTTAATGGAATTATTGAATTAATATTTGAAAAAAAACTGTATTAACATCAAGTGTCGCCCACTACAAGTTTTTAAAATGTATCTGAACTTGAATGGATGAATAGAAATTATTTTATTAACGGTTGAAATTTTGAACAAGACATATATATATATAACCCCACTTTTATATAAATTATTTTATATATTAGCTGTCCTAAGTCAGCAATGTTTATTACACTGCAGCATCCATTTTATAATTTTTAATCTCGCTTACTCATATGTCCTTCATTGTGTGATTTTCCTACTGTCTATGTGTTTTTCGAATGTGTTTGTTGGATGTTATCTCTTGTTTGTAGAGAATAAGCCTATAATATATATATATATATATATATATATATACATACATATACGGAGATTGTGAACTAATAGTATGAATTGAGAAAAATATTTGAGAAAGAAACAGAACAGCAAAAAATATGGAACAGTAACATCAATAAGCAAGTGTCAAACATATAACAACATATAGTCAATATTTCAAAAACTATTCCTCTTTCGATACTATTTTATTTATTATATTCAGTTCTCGGAACCATTTTGCCTGTTAGTTAAGCTTCCCTTATATTATAAAAAAAAAAATATATTTTCTTGCTCAATATTAGACTTAAATAGAAATTTCTAGAAGCAACACTGTGGAATTTTCTACACAAAGTAAAACTAAATTCTTTTAAAGTGAAGTGAAGAATGAATATATGTCTAGACGCTTTTCTTATAAAAGCAGTGACAGCTAAAATAAATCTTTCTGTGAAAGCAAAGAATACCTTGTCCAAAGCTCTATTTTCTTAAACATGCTTCCACAAAATATATTCACTAAACCTTGCTGCAATATATGTGTCTAAAAATGTCTTTCCACTTTGCTTGTTTGGATGAATATAGCATTTTTATTTATCCTTGTTTAAATTTTGTAAATACAGGGGGAAAAAAGGGGGTTTTCCTTGCTGATTCAAAATGTTTCATTTGTCTGGTTCACAAAGCATTTGAAAAAAACTTAATTTACATTTATAACCATAACTGAAAATTGCTTATACAATTTTATGTGAATGAGTACTTTTTTGCAGAGGATTTAAAACTTTTCTATATATAATAGAATTATAGTAAAGAATGGAAACTATTTTTTATTTATTTTTTTATTGTACAAAACTACAAATTCTAAAGTACTTTCCCAATTCCCGTTGACAAAATTTAACACTTTATCAAACCCCATTATGATTTCTTGCAGATAAAAAATATATAACCCACAGCTTTTTTGGATAATTTATTTCAGAATGAAAATCAAAAAAAATAAAATTGTATATTTTTTTTACGGTTCAATTAAAGGGTCCGTAATGATTTCGGGGTCTTTTTTCCCCCCTTGTTCCCTGATCTTCCCCGGGGGAGACCGCTGTATTTTCGCGGGGCCCTTGATTTTGGGAGCCCTTTCGCACTCTCCCCTTTCCCCCGATTTTAAAAGCCGGGAGCCCGCTGCCCTTTCGCGGGCTCTTTTCCTTTTTCCCATCGCTCGGGAGGGTCCGAACGGCTCGCTTAAAAAATCCCCCCCTTTTTTTTTTGTCCAGACTCTTCCCCCCCTTTTTATATCTTCCCCTTTTCTCCTTTTTCCTCCACCTCTATCTTTTTTGTCGGCCTCAACCCCTTTTTTGGTTCTTCTCCGCTTTCCGGGCTCGGCTTTTTAATCTTTACTTTTCCCTGACGCCCCAAAATCGGTTTTCGTTTCCTGTTCCAACCCCGGGAAGCGCCGAGGCTGGGTGCCCCTTTTTGTACGTTCCCCGGGCGCGCCGTCGTCAACGATTTGGGAAAAAAGAATTAAAAAAATGTTAAGGCGCCTCTTTTTAAATCCGGTCACGGGAAAAAGGGTTCCCAAACTCAAACCCGGTTACGAAATTCCTTCCCCGCAAATTAAAGGAAATGCCCCAAATTTTCCCCACTGTCTGTCGGCAAAGGGGAAAAGGGGGGCTGTTAGAAAAAAAAGGGGAAGAGATCGGTTTTTGTCCTATATTATAATATATATATATTTAAAAATTTAAATCCCCATTGAAAAATTTTCATAAAAAAAAATCCCCAACTTTTTGGGGGGATTTGGGCCCTTAGAGCCCAATTAATTAATTTTAAAAAAAAAAACAGTAAAATTAATTATATACCCCTGTTTCTTAAAATAAATATCAAAAACGTTTTTTTTGGTTTTTAATAACAAAGAAAAAAAAACACCCCTTTTGACATTAAATATTTTTGGGAAATTAAAATGAGGGAATTTTAAAAACCGCTAAAAGATACTTTGCTAAAAAACTATTCCGCCCACCCGCTGAAATACTCATCCCCCCAGAGCCCTCTTTCCAATATTTTTGGTTTTATTATCCCTATATCTTGGAAGAGGGTTTAAAAAAAATACCTGCTAAAATTTCCGGGGTATTCGCAAAAATGATTATTCTATGTTATTTTTTAAAACGAATAGTACTTATAATTACCGTCGGTAGTAAAAAGGAAAAATATAGATAAATAAATAGTTATTTATTCTTACATATTAGTATGGCTAACATATATTTTTTTTATAATAGATATATAAGTTAAGGGCTCATGAGTGTGTTTGCCAAAATGCAATACTTGGGGCTCCCTTATAATGTTTGATATGAGCATGAAAATCCCGCAATAAATGAAACTACGAATTATTCATATATTTCCAAGAAGTGTACATTAGTCTCACAGCGAGAATGACTTAGGAGAGGGAGAGACGTAATTGTGCATTTTTCATACTTAAGGTATCCGACTACGTTCGAAACCGTGATTTTAAAAAAGCACATAAATGGATACTTTTCATGATGTTTAGTGTCACTTAGATTAGAATACATGTATAAAATTGTTTTAAGGACATTTTGACAAAAAAAAATTATTTCAATACAATATTTCGGCAAAAAATTAAAGAAGAATAGCCTTTTTTTAAAAGTTCTCCTTTTGTGAAAAATACTTCTATTAGAATAATATTTTGCCTGTATATAGCTCAGACCTCTGTACAGAGGCTCAACTATGATTTTTGAAAAATTCACATTATTTTCAGAGTTAAAACCATTTGAAATGATTATCGTCGTTTTTTTTCTTAAAATTTCTCTCCTCTGTTGTCGTAAAACGTGGATAAACCCACTTCTAAGTTATATATTTCAAAAATTCTAGTTCAACCTCTGTACAGAGGTCTGAGCTAAATACAGCCAAAATATTATTATAATAGAAGCATTTTTCACAAAAGGAGAATATTTTGAGAATGGATCATTCTATATTCATTTTTTGTCAATATATTGTAAGTAAATAATTTTTTTATTGTAATACTATTCTTAAAATAAGTTTAGATACATTTTCTAATCTTAGTGACACTAAATATCATAAATATTATCCACTTACACTCTTTTACAAAATCACGGTTGTGAGCGTAGTCGGATACCTAAATGAACTCAATCCATGACGATCATGTGATAAAGACAAACACGTGTTCTCCATTGAATTGAAAACAGACTTCAAAAAATTATTGATGTAAAACTTAGATAAAATTTCAGATTTAATAATTGGGCAATTATGGTCGAATGTTATAAAAAAAAAAACGTCGAAAGGTTTTAAATTTTTTTTAAAAAAAATGTATTATATATATATATATTCAAATAAAATGAATTTTGTCTACTTTTTTGTGCAATATCGCTGTTGACAAATTTGTACTTTTTAAACCTTTATCTACCGACGGTACTTATAAGTACCATTCACTTTAAAATTGCATAGAATAACCAATTTACGAATACTCTGACGATACTTAAAAGGAATATTCTTTGAAATCCACTCTTCCAAGATATATGGCAGCACGGGTTATATGATGATCATTTTAGCGGGGATGGTGAATAGTTTTATAGCAGAAAATGCGTTTTCAGCGGACTCCGAAGATTGTCATTTTTGTTCCGAAAAAATAGTTAATGTCAAAATTTATGTGTCTTATTTTTTTTGTATGTTGTTGAAGATCTAAGAAAACGATCTGACTATTTCTTTTAAGTGAACAGTGTATACAATTAATTTTACAGTTGATTATCTTTAATTAATTAATTAGCTCTAATGGATTAAATTTCCCAAAGTTGAGTATTTTGTTTATGTATATCCCTTAATTTTCAATGTAGTGATCCACAAAAATAGTACATGAAAAAAACTGTATTAAATCATAATATGGTAGATAAAGGGTTAAGAGGAAATTTCTGAAAAGATCAAAAGTTGGCAACAACGAAGCGCATGAACTGATTAGCTGGAAACACATGAATTGCTTTTATCGTAGGACTATGACGTCATATGAGTTTTTCAACTGATTGGCTAAAAACACTTGTATATCATGTGACTATGACGTCCACGATTTGAGCCTATTTATGTGTAAACTTCATTTAATAAAAAATAAAGTGTATATTTCGTTCAGTTATGGAATGGAGTTTCCCAAAGATGTCAATCGTTCGTTCAGTTAAATAACTTCTCTAGATGTATAAGTGTAATTTGAAACTTAAAAAAATTGATATTAAAACCTCTTTATCACGTCTTTCTTAACTACCAATCCAACTGCGTCTGTGTTACCCAATCTGCCACAAAGTTTCCGATATTATACATTTATATGTATCCAAATATTAACTGTCAAATAAATAATTATGTTTAAAAAAAAATCTTGCTTTTACTTTACATAATGAGAAAGGAGTTTGAGGTTTTTGAAATCTCTTAAAATTATAATTTCTTCTGGCAGTTGTCCAAATTGTTCACAGATGTAACTTTCGGTTTCTGGCAGGGGCACGTGGGAATTTCATAAAAGTTTATCCTTTTTTTTTAATATTTAGTTATACTTTGACTCAGATAGAGCACCATGGAAAAAAATTAATTTAAAAAAGACGCCGATAGTCTAAAAGTTTAGGAACTACTGGCGTAAATGGTTTTGATAAATCAAAGTTATTTATCCCAAATATAAATTGAAGATGAAATCTGACCTCAAAATCAAACAAAATTTATTCTTCTGGATCTTATTTATTTAATTTTATTTCAAGGTGCACATTATACATTATATTGTAGTTCCTTCCCCTTTTCAATGTTTTTATATTTGTTCATGTGTTAAACTTTTATCACTTCTCGAAAGTAGTACATGTTTTTAAATAGTCATTTATCATTCAAAATGTCAATAGGATGAATGATCAAAGAAAAAAGTTAGAGGTTTAAATATTTACAAAAAGACTAATTGTCCTTCGAATTACTTTTCGCCAGATACTTTTCGCCTTTTCGTTGTCTTCCGACAACATTCAAATCAATGTTTGAAAACCTCAGGAAAAAAAGTCCTTTTTAAACAGATATAAATCCCTATATATCAGCAGATTGGGTGTCCGAGCCTAGAGGCTCAGCTGAACTTGACAGCGAAAATCACCGATGCCATTTGCCGCCATCTTAAAACGTTCAAGATGTGGAGGGTTCAGAGGGTTAAGTCAGAATAAAACGGCTTTTTTATCAAAAAATTCCAACATTCACTACTGTGACCGTGGTGGTCATGATCCCAAACTCGTAATTGGCTTCGCGTAATGTTAGGTTCGAATACTTAGTTTCACTAAAGACCAGCCGTGTAATGGGGCTGGGTGCGATCTGTGAAGTCTCAAATTTCTCAATTTGCCACGGTGTAGTGGCCGCGGTAGCCTAGTGGTCAAGGTATCGGATCGTGGATGGCTTGTCACGAGTTCAAGTCGAGTACCACTAACCCATTCAGGACCATGATAACATATATGTGATCTCACGTTTCTCCCTCCACGGCATCATATATGTGATTGAGCTTTCCCTCCTCGCAGGCCCATGATCACAGTAGTGTCATCAGAGTTAAGAACGCTTTTATATTAATTTTTACAAACACTAGGTGGCAGTTAAAACCGTTTTTTTTTCCCGAATAATGTTTTATGAAACTTTGAACTTCAATATGTGCTTTCGGCTCCGTGTTTTTTTTTTAAATTTGATCGAAAATATTTATGAATATAAACAAATGTACATGTTTATTTTTCGAGAGAATCGCACATTTAGAGGATCGTGATTTATTGCTCTATAGATTTATGTTTATATTTTGAATAAGTTGGTTTAGTTTTCTAATGTTTTTTCTATATTCGTATTTGAATGTATGGGATTTTTGTCAATTTTTTTGAAAGTGTATGTAGATTTTTTTCATCAAAATGAAAACATTTTCTTTCAAGTTCGCAATTGTTTTTTTTTAAATATAGCGAAACTTTTTGTACTCCATGTTCAAATATTATCAGATAATAAATTGTAAGTTTTAGCGTATTTGTGATTGAATTTAAAACTTTATATGAATTTTTAAAGGACTTAGTAGGGAAATTCTACCAGTAATTTTCGTGAGTATCCTCTCTGAACGTACGGGGCTGGGGAAGCTCTTCTTTCTCCTTCCGCTGGTCCTGAAGGGGCTAAAGACCCGCCGTGTACGGAGGGGAGCGATGCACGTTAAATCTGTCGAGAGCTCAAACGTCCTCCAATTCGTTTGGTGTGGTAGTTAGGAGAGGAAGTGCCAGCTCACTTGACCTCCTCCTGGTCCTCGTCACTTGACCATGGTTCAAAATTACGAGATCTGTCTCCAAAAGCCCACGTGTAGCTGAACAGTGCGAACTTATTTATTCACTTACTCACTTCTCGATGAGGGTATTACTGTATTGATATACAAGTCCCATCATTATGCGTTCGATTGTATTTAAAACAATGAAATAGCCCCCAAACAGGAATATTTTTCTATAATACCCCTTACCTCTCCCAACTCCTCCTGGGAGACGATTTCTGCAAAACCCATTTTTAGCGGATTTCTACTCAAAAAAAAAGGAAAGAAGAAAGAAAGAAATGTGCTTACCAAATTTGAAGTCTGTCGTTTTAATAGTTCGAAGATCTCGTCTGAGAGAACGAAAATAAATCGCTTTTTTCATTAAAATATGAAGATGAAAGTCGAATAAAAGGCACCATTTTAAATACATCACACTTAAAATAAAGCCATATTATCTCCATGTATTTCCAAATGTTATACTATCCATACAAAGAGACTAGCTACAAAGTTATAATATGTTCATTTGATTAAAAGGAGAAACATGTAATTTAATACATCGATGCGCATGAATCTATTAAATTTTAATACGTTCCTGTTGAAGCAAGATTACTGTAGTGTAGTTAATTGCATTTACACGTGTATCATTATAGGTAGTCTAGACAGTTTTTTATTGGGATGGATCGGATCTCTAGTAGATACAAATGAATCCTAATTAATTTAGGATGGACGGATAACTTTTGGTTTTATTTATCCAGAAACCCTACACCCAAGCATATAATACTAATTTAGGTACTGAATTGCTTTTATTATAAAGAATAAAATGAGTTATACATATATTTAAACTATACTCTAAACCAATACTATATTTTTTCAAGTGTAAAGAATATACAGCAATAATAGCACAAATATTGCTGAATGTTTCCTTTATTTTTCAATTCTCTCCTACTCTATTCGCTCATACAATCTATATATCTATTTATCTTGGTGGAATTTTCAATCGTTAATTAAATACATTTTAGAGCGCTCAATTGAGCTGAAATTTTATATACATGATTATTTTAGATGACAATACAGTAATTTAATTATAATTAATAAAAATTAATTGATTAAAACTAATTGTTTGAAGAATTACAAATACAGACTTGTTGGCATCATTTTTGGCGACTTAGTGTACTTCGTTCAGTTACGTATTGCTATATAACCCCACTTTTTATATAAATTATTTTATATATTAGCTGTCCTAAGTCAGCAATGTTTATTACACTGCAGCATCCATTTTATAATTTTTTAATCTCAGTTTACTCATATGTCCTTCATTGTGTGATTTTCCTACTGTCTATGTGTTTTTCGAATGTGTTTGTTGGATGTTATCTCTTGTTTGTAGAGAATAAGCCTATAATATATATATACATACATACATATACGGAGATTGTGAACTAATAGTATGAATTGAGAAAAATATTTGAGAAAGAAACAGAACAGCAAAAAATATGGAACAGTAACATCAATAAGCAAGTGTCAAACATATAACAACATATAGTCAATATTTCAAAAACTATTCCTCTTTCGATACTATTTTATTTATTATATTCAGTTCTCGGAACCATTTTGCCTGTTAGTTAAGCTTCCCTTATATTATAAAAAAAAAAGATATATTTTCTTGCTCAATATTAGACTTAAATAGAAAGTTCTAGAAGCAACACTGTGGAATTTTCTACACAAAGTAAAACTAAATTCTTTTAAAGTGAAGTGAAGAATGAATATATGTCTAGACGCTTTTCTTATAAAAGCAGTGACAGCTAAAAATAAATCTTTTCTGTGGCAAAAAGAGAATACCTTGTCCAAAGCTCTATTTTCTTAAACATGCTTCCACAAAATATATTCACTAAACCTTGCTGCAATATATGTGTCTAAAAATGTCTTTCCACTTTGCTTGTTTGGATGAATATAGCATTTTTATTTATCCTTGTTTAAATTTTGTAAATACAGGGGGAAAAAAGGGGGTTTTCCTTGCTGATTCAAAATGTTTCATTTGTCTGGTTCACAATGCATTTGATAAAAAACTTAATTTACATTTATAACCATAACTGAAAAATTGCTTATACAATTTATGTGAATGAGTACTTTTTTTTGCAGAGGATTTAAAAACTTTTCTATATAATGGAGCAATTTATATGTAAAAGAATGGAAAAACTTTTTATTTATTTTTGGTATTGTACAAAACTACAAATTCTAGAAGTACTTTCCCAATTGCGTTGACAAATTTAACACTTTATCTACCTCATTATGATTTACTGCAGTTTCTTTCAGACATATATATATATATATATATTGTAATAATTTCCCACAGCTCTTGGATAACTATTTATTTCAGAATGAAAATCATCAAAAAAATAAAATGGTATATTCTTTTACAGTTCAATATCAAAAGGGTCCGTAATGATTTCGAGTCTCTTTCGCACTCTCTCCGTTCCCTGATCTTCCAAGCCAGGAGACCGCTTGTCCTTCACTTGGGCTCGTTATCATCTCCTATCGCTCAAGGGACGTCCGAACGACTCCTTCTGCAAAAGTAGTCTCTTTTTTTGTCAGACTCTCTCGCCCTCTTTTATATCATCTCTATTTCTCCTTGTCATCCACCTCTCATCTCTTTGTCGACGCCAATCCTCTGGTTCTTCTGCCGCCTTCCAGTCTCGGCTCCCTTGATCTCTTACCCCTTTTGCCGCGCCAAATCGGTCTCGTTTTCCTGTTCGCTAGTCTAAAAGAAAGCGCCAAGGCTGGGTGCACCTTTGTACATTCTTAAGACAGCACCGTCGTCAACGATTTGTGGGAAAATGAATACACAATGTTAAGGCGCCTCTTTTTGACAGTCCGGTCAGCTGGGAAATAAGGTTCCGAAACTCGACCACCCGGTTATGAAATTCCTTCCCAGCAATTAGGGAAATGCCTGGAATTTCCGCACTGTCTGTCGGCAAGGGCAAGGGATCTGTTAGAAAATAGGAGAAAGAGATCGACTTCATCACAATATATATATATATATATATATAGTTCCTTTTTTGTATTTTTTCGATCTTCATGTTTTGCTTTTATATTTTTATTACGTTATTTCTTGTTATGTTCATTATCTATTTATGGTTTTTGAAATATTATACAAATTTCTATTTATATATATATATATATATATATATATATATATATATATATATTTAAATCACTACATTGAAAATTTACATAAACAAAATACTCAACTTTAGGGAGATTTAGTCCTTTAGAGCTAATTAATTAATTAATTAAAGATAATAAACAGTAAAATTAATTATACACTGTTTACTTAAAATAAATAGTCAAATCGCTTTCTTAAGTTTTTCATTAACAAAGAAAAAAAAAGACACCTACCTTTTGACATTAAATATTTTTCGGAACTAAAATGAGAATGTTCAAAATCCGCTAAAAACGATACTTCTGCTATAAAACTATTCGCCTTACCCGCTGAAATACTCATCACAGAGCCCATGCTGCCATATATCTTGGTTGATTTGATTATCCATATATCTTGGAAGAGTGGATTTAAAAGAATATACCTGCTAAGTATTGTCAGAGTATTCGCAAAAATGATTATTCTATGTTATTTTAAAGCGAATAGTACTTATAAGCACCATCGGTAGATAAAGGGTTAAATTATATACATAAATAAATAGTTATTTATTCTTACATATTAGTATGGCTAACATATATTTTTTTTTATAATAGATATATAAGTTAAGGGCTCATGAGTGTGTTTGCCAAAATACAATACTTGGGGCTCCCTTATAATGTTTGATATGAGCGTGAAAATCCCGCAATAGATAAAACTACGAATTATTCATACATTTCCAAGAAGAAGTGTACATTAGTCTCACAGCCAGAATGACTTAGGGGAGGGTCTTGGAGAGACGTAATTGTGCCTTTTTCATACTTAAGGTATCCGACTACGTTCGAAACCGTGATTTTAAAAAGGCACATAAATGGATACTTTTCATGATATTTAGTGTCACTTAGATTAGAATACATGTATAAAATTATTTTAAGGACATTTTGACAAAAAAAAATATTAATACAATATTTCGGCAAAAAATTAACTAAGAATAGCCTTTTTTTCAAAATGTTCTCCTTTTGTGAAAATTGCGTCTATTATAATAATATTTTGCCTGTATATAGCTCAGACGTTTGTACAGAGGCTCAACTATGAATTTTGAAAAATTCACATTATTTTCAGAATTACAACCATTTGAAATTATTATCGGCGCTGTTTTTCTTAAAATTTCTCTCCTCTGTTGTCGTAAAACGTGGATAAACCCGCTTCTAAGTTATATATTTCAAAAATTCTAGTTGAACCTCTGTACAGAGGTCTGAACTATAGACAGGCAAATATTATTATAATAGAAGCATTTTTCACAAAAAAGAATATTTTGAAAAGGGGTCATTCTATGTTCATTTTTTGTTAAAATATGGTACTAAAATAATTTTTTATTGTAATACTATTCTTAAAACAAATTTTTATACATTTTCTAATATAAGTGTAGTGTTTCCTCCCTTCACCAGGAGGCGCACTGTGCTCCCCTCCGGGAAGAATGTGGTTTTTTTTAGTATAGAGCTGTGAGCTTCTAGGCACCGGCGCGTTAGGTCGGTGGCCATTTTAAGTATTACCCGCGTGGGCCCATGGCATTTTAAAAATTATTTTTAAGTTCGTAATAAATTGTGTTGTCCTCAAGAATATGTCTGTTGATGAAAGTACAACAACATCACACATGACCACAACTTATCACATTGGCGCAGCCGACAGAGTTCGACGCCTGAGCGAGTCAAGACATCAAAAACTACGAGGTAGGCAATCCTTTTGCATCGTTTTGAGCGAATTCAGCAGATTTTTTTACTAAATTTTCTGGGTTAATTAATTCATTTACAGTATAATTCTGTCTAATCATGTGTTTCGCGGGCTAGAAAGGAATAATTAATATTAATTGCGGATGAATTGGGGAGAAAGTAACTCCAGAAATGAAAGTGTTAGATTTAAAAATTTAATTTTTAAATAGCGAAAAGTATAAAACCAATAAGAGTTTATTGATGACTATTTAGATTCGATTATTGCAGATAGAAAATCGAGGAAGAACAAACCCGTTTAACGGCAGAATCGCAACTTGAGTTTGAAAAAATACAACTGGAAAAAGTTAAATTATGGAAATAAATTGGGGAGAAAATAAATTTAGAAAAGGACAAAATTGGAAGAAGTCAAAGGGATAGCAATGTGTTGCAGCGTACAAATCCTGAAACAAAGCAAACTTCAATAGAAAATTTATTGTAAGTGTTCGTACATTGACTCTTCCGATTCCTAAAAACAAGAAGGGTGGAATTTATTTTTCTCAGAACGTTCATTTTAAAACCAAAAATATTGCCCTAGGTGAATTTAAGGGAGAAATTCTTTAAATCTGCTAGGAGAAAAAGCCGAAAATATTTTTAGTTTATGTAAAGATGAAGAAATAGCGACTTATGATGATAAATTAAAAAGTTTAGTTCTAAGAGAATTTGAGCCAACACCTTTAATTTGCTTGCAAAATTTTCCAAAAACGAAACGAATGCCAAATGAAACGCATATTTCGGTTTTGCATCTCGTTTGTTAACCAATTAAGGTCCTTTGTAATTTGAGGTGTGTAAATGATTTTGATTCTTTAAAGGAGGTTAATTGTTAGCGATAAATTATATCAAACGCTAGATAATGTAAACTGCCGTTCATATAAATATAAAACAGGAGCAAAATTGGTTTAAAACCAATTCAAATGGGAAAAAGAAGTGTGACATGTTTTATGCTTACATAGGAAGAAGATCATTTTCGGAATTTTCACATAGAGCATGTCCATAATGGGAATGACTCACGAAAAGGTTACTAAATATATCCCTCTAACTCGAGACGGGAAGTAATAAATTTCAATTCGAAAGAAAATAAAATTAATAACTCAAAACAAAGCGTAAATAAAAATAGAATGTTACATTTGCGGCGAAAACCATTTAGCTCCGAGACTGCTTAATAATAAATATTCTAAATTAAAATAAAGAGAAAAAAAAAACTTCTCAATTGTATACTGCAACCGAAAAGGATTGACTGAACTAAAATATAACTGTAGCTTATATTAACGAGCAATAAATTGTGTTTTTGTGGTAGCGGAACCCAGATTTTTGCCTCTAGCCAATTCCAATACCTTTCCAGATACTTGTAATGATAATTCAGGAAAAATTACTTTAAGCTCTGCATTTGGAGAGAATGTAGAAGCAAACTAATTAAAACCACTATAGCTCTTGATAATAATTACTGAATCATCCAATGGATTGCTTGGTAGCGATCACAGGTAAATTAAATGCTGAGCTTTAATACCTCCTTCTTTATATGAATCTTTGTGTTCAATAAATGACGAAAGTAATAAAAAGGAAAATGAGATTTTTGCCGAATCAAACGATAGTTCTATTACGTTTTCAAATGATGAAAATGAAGCAGAGTGCGAAAGATATATTTTTATGTTGAGAGTGACTCAGCTAATATAAATTTTTAATTCGGATTACACTAAAATGAAAGATGAGCAGAATAATTGTGATTCTCTTGATAAGGCTCGTGCAGAGTTAAAAATTAGATAAAGAAATTTTTTATTAATTGATGGGTTAATTTATCCACGGGGATAAAATTCTAAATAGAACGAATCATGCAATTAGTTTTACCGCGTTGCAGAATAGATAAAAGTAATGAAGCTAGCCCATGAGTCCAGTTTTTGGAGATCATAGGGAGTTAAGAAACAAAAGAGGATAAAAATATAATTTCTTTTGGCCAAATATGTGTGTAAGGGGAAATTGCTGGGTTCGTCCAGACATGCAAAGGGTGTCAGCTTCTGAAGCATGAGAAAATTGGAGATAGAGCTCCCGTACACCTATTGTCCGTCCCTGAGCTTCCCTTTGAAGTTGTAAACATAGATGTGATCGTACCTATTCAATCGCCATCTGGCAGAGGGCATAAATACGTTCTTTGTATGATGGATCAGCATACACGTTGGCCTGAAGCAGTACCACTTAGATCCCTAACAGCCAAAGTAGGGACTCATCAGGTCGCTTAAACCGAACATTGAACGTAAAAAGCCGTTCGTATATCACATCCCAAGTCCTTGAAGATTAAAGTTGATGAGCAGATAGAGGGAGCTTTTGCGACTTGATTTAGTGAAGAATCTGACGCAGAAATAGCCTATCAATTGTTTGCGTTAACAAGAAGATGGTACCCTGCGACTTTGCGTTGACTTCCAAGAGCTCTTAACTCGGAGTGTTTTCTGATGATTTTTCCTATGGAAGATGCAGTGGAGCTCATACATTCGTGGAAGAGCCAATATCATCACAACGTTAGATCTCTTGAAGGGGTATATCATGGGCTATACCCATGGCTGAAGACAGCAAAATCTTACATCTTTCAAGACTCATCGGCAACAGTACCGTTTCAAGGTGATGAGTTTTGGTTTTAAAAATGCATCTGCTACATTTCAGCGTGAAATGAACAAAGCATTATCGTGTTATAGAGAATTTTCACGTGCCTACATCGACGACATCGCAATCTTCTCCAAAATTGGGAAGAACATCTTTTTCATCTGGATACTGTTTTAGCAGAACTTTCAGGTTAAATTTCACGGTGAATCTAAAAAAGTGTGCCTTTGGAAAAACTCAAATTAAATATTTGGGTCCTTATTATCGGTTCTGGTAAGCATGAACCAGATCCCGAAAAAGACTGTGGTTACATCAACAATTTACCAGTGCCTAAAACGAAGAAGGAGCTTCGTAGGAATTATTACTTGGACTGTGTATTACTACCACGAATATATTCCTAAATATTATTCAGAACTTGTGTATCCATTGACAAAACTCACCAAAAAGAGTACCTGGTCCATCCCATGGACTGAAAACATGATTCCTCTTTTCATCTTCTGAAAAAAGGCGTTGGAAACACCTTCGCTGGCCACTCTCTCCAGTGCCTGATAAACCGTATACCATTCATTCAGATGCATCACCAGAATTGGCATCGCTGCTTGCCTGTCACAAAATGTGGTGATAAGTGTTACCCAATTGCTTATACAAGCCAAAAATTAAGCAAGACTCAACAGTCATGGTCAGCTATTGAACGAGGCATTTGCGATTGTGTGGAGTTTAAAGAAGTTCGAAGTAATATGGGTATTTGGGACTGAAATTGAATTTTATACTGATGCCGCCCCTTTGCCTTACTTAACGAAATTACTGCCTAATCTACCAAGGCTACAAAAGATGGGCTTTTTACTACAAAAGTTCAATGTGACAATCAAACATTGTCCTGGTGTGAAAATGCCTCATGCTGATGCACTCTCCCGATTGATTGTAACAAATGTGCTTTTCAATTGTAAAAGAAAGGAAATTTTTAGATTTAATTGATAATTATTTTCTTTTATCTCCTTTTGTGTATCTCATTATATATTATTTGTGTCTATTTACATTTTTTTTAAAAAAATGCTAATGTTTCTTTTATAATAATATTTCTTTATATTAATGTTCTTTATTCTGTAAGAATTCCTTAAGTTAAATTTTTTATTATTATTGTAGTTGTAATTAATTATATCAAAATGGGTATTTCTCAATTTGGTTTTGTGTAATTTCTTATATATACTTATTTTTTATTTTTTATGTGTGAAGCAATACTAGTTACTTGTATATTAGTGTATGATATATGAATGTATCTTATTTTTATGCTTTATAGTCAAGATTGAGGTATCATGTTACATCAATCTTGTGTGGGGGTGTGGTGTTTCACTCCCTTCACCAGGGAGGCGCACTGTGCTCCCCTCCGGGAAGAATGTGGTTTTTAGTATAGGGCTGTGAGCTTCCTGACACCGGCGCGCGTTAGGTCGGTGGCCATTTTAAGAATATTACCCGCGTGGGCCACTTAATTTTAAAAATTATTTTTAAAGTTCGTAATAGGGTAGTGTTGTCCTCAAGAATATGTCTGTTGATGAAAGTACAACAACATCACACACTTGGCCACAACTTATCACAATAAGGGACACTAAATATCATAAATATTATCCATTTATGCACTTTTACAAAATCACGGTTCCTAACGTTGTCGGATACCTTAATGAACTCAATTCATGACGATCACGTGATAAAGATAAACACGTGTTCTCCATTGAATTTAAAACAGACATCAAAAAGTTATTGATGTAAAACTTAGATAAAATTTCGGATTTCATAACTGGGCAATTATGGTCGAATGTTATAAAAAAAAAATTCTTCGAAAAATTTCAAAATTTAAAAAAAATGTATTATATATATATATAGGTCAATTCTCTACTAACAAGAGATCACATCCAAACAATAACACTCGACAAACACATAGACAGCAGGAAAATCACACAATGAAGGACAAAAGAGTAATCGAGATAATAAATATTAAATGGATGCTGCAGTGCTATGAACACATATATATATATATATATTGTACATTTATATATATATATATACGGGTTCTATGATGATAATTTTAGCGGGGAAGGTGAATAGTTTTATAGCAGAAAATGCGTTTTCAAATCTTAAAATTATAATTTCTTCTGGCACTTGACCAAATTGTTCGCAGATGTAACTTACGATTTCTGGCAGGGGCACGCGGGAATTTCATAAAAGTTTATCCTTTTTTTTTAATATTTAGTTATACTTTGACTCAGATAGGGTACCATGCGAAAAAAATTAATTTAAAAAAGACGCCGATAGTCGAACAGTTTAGGAACTACTTGCGTAAATGGTTGATAAATCAAAGTTATTTATCCCAAATATAAATTGAAGATGAAATCTGACCTCAAAATCAAACAAAATTCATTCTTCTGGATCTTATTTATTTAATTTTACTTCAAGGTGCAAGTTGCATAGGCACATTATACATTATATTGTGTAATTCCTTCCCCTTTTCAATGTTTTTATATTTGTTCATGTGTAAAACTTTTATCCCTTCTCGAAAGTAGTACAGGTTTTTAAATAGTCATTTTTATCATTCAAAATGTCAATAGGATGAATGATCAAAGAAAAAAGATAGAGGTTTAAATATTTACAAAACAACTAATTGTCCTTCGAATTACTTTTCGCTAGATACACTGTCTTCCGACAACACTAAAATCAATGTTGGAAAACCCCAGGAAAAAGCCCTTTATAAACAGACATAAATCCCTATATATCAGCAGATTGGGTGTCCGAGCATAGAGACTCAGTTGAACTTGACAGCGAAAACCACTGATGCCATTTGCCGCCATTTTAAAACGTTCAAGATGCAGTTATCAGAGGGTTAAGTCAGAATAAAATGACTTTTTTATCAAAAGATTCCAACATTCATTACTGTGACCGTGGTGGTCATGATCCCAAACTCGTAATTGGCTTCGGCGTAGTGTTGGGGGTTTGAATACATAGTTTCACTAAAGACTAGCCGTGTAATGGTGCTGGGGGAGATCTGTGAAATCTTAAATTTTCTCAATTTGTCACTCTGTAGTGGCCGCGGTAGCCTAATGGTCAAGGTATCGGATCGTGGCTGGCTTGTCACGAGTTCAAGTCGAGTACCACTAACCCGTTCAGGACCGTGATCTCATATATGTGATCACACGTTTCTCCCTCCATGGGATCATATATGTGATTGAGCTTTCCCTCCTCGTAGGCCCATGATCACACCGGTGTGATCAGAGTTAGGAACGTTTTTATATTAATTTTTACAAACACTATGTGTGACAGTTAAAACCTTTTTTTTTCCGAATAATGTTTTGTGAAACTTTTAACTTCAATATATGCTTTCGGCTCCGTAGTTTTTTTTATTTAGATCCGAGATATTTATGAATATAAACAAATGTAAATGTTTTTTGTCCGAGAGAATCGGATATCGTGATTTATTGCTCTATAGATTTATGTTTATATTTTGAATAAGTCGGTTTAGTTTTCTAATGTTTCTCCTATATTCGTATTTAAATGTATGGGATTTTTGTCAATTTTTTTGAAAGTGTATGTAATTTTTTTTTAATGAAAATGAAAACATTTTCTTTAAAGTTTGCAATTGTTTTTTTTTTATTAAATATAGCGAAAATTTTTGTACTCCATGTTCAAATATTATCAATGATAGTAAATTGTAAGTTTTAGCGTAATTGATTGCATTTAAAACTTTATATGAATTTTTAAAGATATATATATATATATCATATATATTATATATATATATATATATATATACTATATTATATATATTATAGACTGTCTGAAGGGGTAAATTCTAAACAGGTTAAATTGTCGTATATCCTCTCCGAACGTACGGGGCTGGGGAAGCTCTTCTTTCTTCTTCCGCTGGTCCTGAAGGGGCTTAAGACCCACCGTGTATGGAGGGGAGCGATGCACGTTAAATCTGTCGAGAGCTGAAACGTCCTCCCGTTGGTGTGGTGTTGTAGTTAGGAGAGGGCGTTCCAGCTCAAGTGTCATCCTCGTCACTTGACCATGGTTCAAAATTACGAGATCCATCGCCAAAAGCCCTCGTGTAGCTGAACAGTGAGACCTTAATATTCACGTACTCACTTCTCGATGGGGGTATTTTTTTTTCAACAAAACTAGGTATAAAAAAATATTAGCATGCAAACTGGAAATTTTGCGGTAGAAAAAAATCATTTTCGAGAAGACAAACTGCTTTCTTAGATTTTATGAAACCTTCTAATTACTTCGGTTTGAGATCTTGTAGTTTTTGTTATCTAAGATTTTATGAAACGTTGTTTTTCTAACTTATTATTTTTTTTTCGTGTCTGACAACAATTAAAAGTAATTAATAGGAATTTCTATGAGAAATCATACCCCGACTTACGCGGTTATCACTCAGTCCCACCTATCCCGTAAGTGCGGGGGCTGCGGTAGCCGAGTGGTATAGGTATCGAATCGTGGCTTGCCTTGTCACGAGTTCGAGCCCAGTACCACTAAACACCCGCCGTGTAGGGCAGCGATGCACGTTAAATCTGTCGAGAGCTGAAACGTCCTCCCGTTGGTGTGGCGTGGTAGTTAGGAGAGGGGCGTGCCAGCTCAGGTGTCGTCCACGTCACTTGACAATGGTTCAAAATGACGTGGGCCGTCGCCAAAAGTCCTCGTGTATCTGAACAGTGCGACGTTAATATTCAATCAATCAATTGAAACCCGTAAGTTCGGGGTATTACTGTATTGATGTACAAGTCCTATCATTTTTTAAGCGTTCGATTGTATTTAAAACAATGCAATAGCCCCAAAAAAGGAATATTTCTCTATAATACCCCTTACCTCTCCCAACTCCTCCTAGGAGACGATTTCTGCAAAACCCATTTTTAGCGAATCTCAAAAAAAGAAACGTGTTTACCAAATTTCAAGCCTGTCGTTTGAATAGTTCATAAGATCTCGTCTGAGAGAACGAAAATAAATCACTTTTTTCATTAAAATATGAAGATGAAAGTCGAATAAAAAGGCACCATTTTAAGTATATTACGCTAGTAACTTAAAATAAAGCCACATTCACTCCATGTATTTCCAAATGTTATACTATCCATACAAAGAGACTAGCTACAAAGTTATAATATGTTCATTTGATTAAAAGGAGAAACATGTAATTTAATACATCGATGAACATGAATCTATTAAATTTTAATACGTTCCTGTTGAAGCAAGATTACTGTAGTGTAGTTAATTGCATTTACACATGTATCATTATAGGTAGTCTAGACAGTTTTTTATTGGGATGGATCGGATCTCAGTAGATACAAAATGAATCCAAATTAATTTGGGATGGACGGATAACTTTGGTTTTATTTACCCAGAAACCCTACACCCAAATAATAATACTAATTTAGGTACTGAATTGTTTTTTATTAAAAAAGGAAAAAAGGGAGTTATACATATATTTAAACTATACTCTAAACCAATACTATATTTTCAAGTGTAAAAGAATATACAGCAATAATAGCACAAATATTGCTGAATTTTTTCCTTTTTTTTTCAATTCTCTCCTATTTATTCGTTTATACAATCTATATATCTATTTATCTTGGTGGAATTTTCAATCGTTAAATTTAAAATACTTTTTTAGACCCTTTAATTGAGCTGAAATTTTATATACAGATTTTTTTTAGATAAACAATACAGTAATTTAATTATAATTAATAAAATTAATTGATTAAAACTAATTGTTTGAAGAATTACAAATACAGACTTGTTGGCATCATTTTTGGCGACTTAGCGACCCTTTTGGCGACTCGTGTCAAATCTCGCGAAAATGTTTTTTTTCTCACGTTTTAAAGCATTCAGTTGAATTGAAATTTTATTGACACGTTTTGGATGACAATACGGTATTTTAATGATAATGCATAAAAATTAATTATCACTTAATGTTGTGATTCTGTCATGTGTATATACATATTTATGTTAATTGTAACTATTTAATAAAAAGCAACTAAAATAAAAAATTTCTTTGATCTAAGTAGAAATTGCCTTTTTAAAAAAAAAATTTTATATTACTTGTTTTGTTTTATTGTCAGTGGTAGGAATTAAGGTTATTCAGCAATTTTTTTTAACGTTTTGGACAATATTTTGTGACCGCGGTTATCGCGGTCTTTCAAAGTATCCTTTGAATAACCTTATGTAAAGAGCCTAGAACGTTAAAACTGTTGAAGCTCAAAGTCCTCACTCTGGAGTAATATATGCCGCAAAATCCGGCGTATAGCACGCAAAACTGTTTAACGCGCTTACTTTCAAACTGCAATATTTAATTGTTAGGTGTATTCGCCACATATTGCGCAACCTCTTTTTTTTTTTTTTAATTTCGACTGTTATAGTTCACTCTCTCTCCCTATATATATATTTATATATTTATACATCTTGTTCAAATTTTCAATCGTTAAAAAATAATTTTCTATTCATCCGTTCAAGTTCAGATGTATTTTTTTAAACTTGTAGTGGATGACACTTGATGTTAATACAGTAATTTTTCAAATGTTAATTCATTAATTAAATTAAAAAATTAATAAATAGTAGCAAATAAAGTAATAATCCAACAGCATATATAGAAAGGGAAATTGTTCGTTGTGTCCCTGTAGCGCAATGGACAGCGCTTTGGACTTTTAATTCAAAGGTCGTGTGTTCGAATCCCACCTAATATGGCCTAATTTCTGAAAATCTGATTTTTTTCTACCCTAAAATTTTATTAGAAAAAAAAACTAGTCCAACACCCTATATAGAAAGGAATATGGAAAATTGCAAGAAAAGTCGCTTTCCATTTTGTCACTTAATGTTGTGATTCTGTCTATGTATATACATATTTATATTAATTGTAACTATTTAATAGATAGTAACTAAAATAAAATGTTTCTTTGTTGACCTAAGTATGAATTGACTTAAAAGTTTTTTTTTTTATATCATTTAAAAAGAAACCTGAAATGTACGTGCCTAATGCTCTTATGTTTTGAAGTCATATATTCGAGGTATTAGCCCAAGCTTTAGAAAAATAGTATTCTTCTGGAGCTACAACCTTTAAGTTCATAAGGAATGACATTTTTTAAAAAATAAACGGTGTTTCGGTATGTGCAAAAGTCTAATTTTTTTTATTTTTTTATGCTAATCTTTTTTTTTTTTTTTTACTTTTAAAGCAGTTATTTTTGTACTCGGGGTATAACGCGCAACCGTAAATTTCGATCTTATTTCTTGTGTTAAAAGTGCGCGTAATGCACTGGATTTTACGGTAAGTTTTGAGAATAAAGGACCAACTCAAGTGTTGTCTTTGTCAATTGATCGTGGCTCAAAATTACAGGATCTGTAACAAATAACTTGTTACCACAAAGGGCAACGATAATAACAACCATTTCTGCAACAATTATGCTAAAAATGGGGCTTTATTTATACGATTACTTAAGTGAAGATAATTCTTTTATTTTCAAATAAAATATTAATCTTATGCAACAATTTATCTTTAATAAAGTATACATAAATATATAGACATAATTTTTTATTCGTAAAAGAAAGTGAACGTTTCAATTTTAATTCAAATTGAATTGGCTTCTCTTTGGTGCAGTGTGGTATTAAAGGGAAGTGTATCAGTTTAGCTGTTGTCCTTGTTGTTTGACCAATGTTCTTACTTACAAGGTTCTTTGTCCATAGGCATTTCGTTAATAACTGGTTTCCCAGGAACACAAAATAAAAGTTTTGGAAAAATACCAAAGATATCTTCAGTGATTTTTGTATTATTTAGTGTGTGCTGATTTCGAAAATGACTTTCATTTTTTCCCATCATGTCAGGATAATCAATATTTTTGCTGAAAACCCCTATTTTAAAAGTAATTCTCTTGAACAATTTAGGCTGGGTAATTTGGCAACAGTGGTTTTCATTCAGTTAAATCTATGTAAATATTGGTTCTCGCTGAGGCAAATAAATTCCTCAACAATTAGATGCAAACCATTGTTTCTAGTCCTCACAAGCTGTCTTTGATCGTGAAAAAAAACCAAGAAATTCCTTTAATATTTATACATTTTACAACCAATTATGGTGTAATTTCTAAAAGAAAATCACCGACACACTATTTTGAATTGTTTTTATTAAGGTATTTACATAAAATAGACGATTAACCAAGAGGAGCAAAAATTATGCTCGTATACATACAAGTTTGAAGCATATTTAAAAATGCGCAAGAAAGCTAAACAAAGTTTCTCCTTGGGTACATTCTCTTTTCCCATTGAAACTTCTTTTTGATGTTCTTCTTTTATATTTAATCTCAGGGGTATATCCCGTTTAACATCCAACAATAGTCGGCTAGCATGTTCTTGTCCATTCTTTCTTGATATTTGTGTTCCATATTTTTGATACCTTGATTGAACCTTTCCCCCTGTTCTTCACTGACTAATCCTAAATTTTCGGGGGGAAAGTCCACATGTGAGTGAAGGAAATGTATTTTCACTCCCATGAAACAACCTATCTCTTGAAATTTCTCCAGCTTATTCATTGCAATTCTTACACAGTCATGATCTTTTGGGTAAAATCCTAGGAGAGCCCACACCCTTGGCGACAAAACGAAAAAAAGCGCCAAGCCAGAATGAGAAGGCGCCAAGCGAAACCGACAATGGCGGCAAGTGAATATAGAGATAAGGTGGTTGCGTAATGAAAATACATGTAAACAATGCAGAAATTAAACATTTAAGATAAAAAAAATTATAAAAACAGTACTTACTTTCTTCTGCTGATCTTTTTCGAGTGGAGGGTACTGCATAACAAAAGATTTTAAAAACCCCTTTAGCTAGTCCTGGTGCATCGCTAAGTGAATGATTGTGTGAGCGCCGCCAGTTTTATTGTGCGAGGTAATGGTCAAACATACCTTCAACGTGGCTGGTACCAAGGCTTTTATTGTCGACCATGTCACATCATGCCGATCGTTACATTTAGACATATACATTCATAACTTTCTAAGCGTAAATCAATCCTTTTCCCTTCATACACTATTCAATCAATTTTTCTACCCTTTCGCATTCAATAATATAAAAAATTCTAAGATATATTCCTTCACACACGCAAACATTCCAGTCCGGTTCCCCAAAACAAAATGAAATTCGAAATGCCTGCCGACAAAATACGAAATTTCCAGAAATAGTTAGGTTTACCATATCTAGTGTATCAAACTAGGGTTACCAAGATGGCACAATTATCGCCAACCCAAAATAATTCATGCCAAGGGTGTGGGCTCTCCTAGGACTGAACCGATCTTTTGAATTGTCAAGAAACTTTCTGAAGCCATCTTTGAAAATAACTCATAATTCTTCCTTTGCTGTCATGCAAGTCTCAAATTCATTAATGTCTGCTTGCGAATATTTTCCTGACCAACAAAGATTCCCCTCTGTCAATCCTGGTTTTCTGATATATCTAAAACATTTGCAACTCAGTTGGAGGCAAAGGCACTGGAATATTAGGTCCGTGAGAAATGAGGCGTAGGGCCAATGGAATATTATGAAGATAATATATCAACCTTTGATTTTCGCGGTTATACCTATGTATAAGACAGAAACAAAAGTAACAATCATCAGAGTGGATTTTTCGGCTCCCTCTATTTTCATAGAAACTCCAGATCGTACAACGGTCTTCTTTCCTTTGAGCTAGAAGCTTAAATCGTTCAGGCACTTAGCACAGGTTTTATGATGAGACCATGATTTGTCTTGGTCTTCAAGTTTTATGCCAAAATACGCAAAATAAAAATGTTTTACATGGTCTGTAATACTTCTCATGCGATTTTTAATTAAACTATAACAATCGTATATGTAACGAAAGTCATCAGGCGAATTTTCGCAACGTCTCGATTTCATTAGCCATGTTTCGCGAAACGCACAGAAATAAACACAACTGTTAAGGTATTCGACTACGTTCGGAACCGTGATTTTGCTAAAGCGTATAAATGGATAATATTTATGATATTTAGTGTCACTTAGATAAGAAAATGTATATAAAATTGTTTTAAGAATAGTATTACAATAAAAAAATTATTTAAGTACAATATTTTGACAAAAAAATGAACATAGAATGACTCATTTTCAAAATATTCGCCTCTTCTGAAAAATGCTTCTATTATAATAATATTTCGCCTGTATATAGCTCAGACCTCTGTACAGAGGCTTAACTAGAAGTTTTGAAATATATAACTTAGAAGTGGTTTTATCCATGTCTTACGACAACTGAGGGGAGAAATTTTAAGAAAAAAACTCTGATAATTATTTCAATGGGTTATAACTCGGAAAATAATGTGAATTTTCAAAATCGTGCTGAGCTCTGTGCAGGAAGTTTTGAGTTATACACAGTAAGTAAAAATATTATTATAATAGAAGCATTTTTCACAAACGGAGAGCATTTTGAAAAAAGGTTATTCTAAGTTAATTTTTTGCCGAAACATTGTATTTAAATATTTTTTTTGTCAAAATGTTCTTAAACAGTTTTACACATGTAGTCTAATCTAAGTGACACTAAATATCATGAAAATTATCCATTTAAGCGCTTTTTTAAAATCACGGTTCCGAACGTAGTCGGATACCTTAAGTTCAGCTATCACTGCTCTTGTATTTTTTCATTTTAACCCTGTGTTTCTTTTGAAAAGCGACTTTGACAAAGAACCAAATCTGATATAATCTGATTGATATTATTATTCTTTTTAAAAAAGATTAAAACTAAATTTGAGAAATTTAGAAATATAGTTTTCAGGGGTTAAAATATTTAATCAAAATTGAACTCTGACACATGAGCATTTCGGTAATAGTAGCAGTGAACCTTTGAAACACGACGTTAATAAAAAAGAAATCTAATGTAATTTATTTTATTATTCTTATTTGAAAAAGATTAAATTTAATTCTATGAAATTTAAAATAAATAAAAGCAGACGGAATTTTTAAAATTCTTAATCAAAAGATTTAGTGAAGGATGAGCTCTTTCTGGAAAAATTCTATAAATCAAATAATAGGAAAAGATTCTAAAAAAGGAAATTTGTTGTAAATATTTAACACCATATAAAGAAAACACTAGAGATTAATTCTCTACTACAATATTTAACGATTTAAATTGGAATTATTTTAGTCTACACCTTTTTTCGGTACAATCAATTTCTTTTTTAGCTGAAAAGTCATTATTGTCTATTATATCGTAAGTGTAAGACGAATGTAAAAATTTAGATCAGGTGGTATTTTATTGAAATAAATGAATTTATTAATGTATTACTATACATTAAATTTAAAGACAATGTACAAGAATATAATTCGTAATTTATATAATGCTATTTCTCTTTAACTTTTCTAGAACGTACATTTTGAATTTAATGTTAAATTTGATGTATTGTGTTTAATGATGACTAAAGTATGATATTTTATGATCAAGATTAAAATGGTAAAATATCTTTTTAGAGTGCAAATATGTAATTGTATTAATGTAGTGAAGATTTATACGAATAATTAACACAGACATAATTAGTTAATAAATATTTATAATTTAAAATAATTATTTAATAAATATTTTTTACTATTTGTTTTTTGCAAATACGACTAAACATATTGAAAAATATTATATTGGCCGTTGTAGCCTAGTGAACATAGTCTAGGACTCGTGGCCATCATGTCGTGAGTTCGAACCCTAGTGTCTCTGAAGACCCACAGTGTAGAGGAGCTGATGCACGTTAAATCTGTCGAGTTCAAAGTTATCCTGTAGTGTGATGTGGTAGTTTGTAGAATGAGATGCCAGCTCAGCAGTCGTCCTCATCTCTTGATAAATGTGCAAAATTACGAGGTTCGTTGCCGATTACCGTCTTGTTGCCTTATAGCACAAAGTTAATTTTTCTTTCACTTACTCTCTAAAGTGTCTTTGTGTGTCTTTACCTATAATGACCTTTATTTAGGCTTAGTAATTGTTAACTACAATCAATATCTTAAAAATTTGTCATAAAATATTTTGATGCACGTGAAAATTGTTACTAAAAATACCCTATGGTGGCAATTTTTTAAATTGCACCTTTATTTCCCATAAATTTTTCCTTTATGGTCTGAATATTAAAATATTACATAAGACATTATGAAGACGAACTGCTGTTTCAACAGTAGTTAATGAACAAATAAACAATTCATAATTCTCTACATTTATAACCATTATGGCATCATGACATAAAACTGCAAGTTGCAAACCAAGTAACCATAAACACGCATATCAGCTTAAGAATGTTTACTCTGATGTAAAATGTTAAAATTTAAACGACAACTTATTTTTTAAAGTTGAGCACAAGTTTAGAATGGGTACGATAAATTAAAGTCGGAAGGACTTTTAGGTTGGAAATTGTGCTCGAAAGTATTATTAATATAATTTAGTATAATGGTACATAAATGAAAAGTGTTACAATATGGAAGTAAATATCTCGGGATGTATAAGATTTATGAAAGAATCTTTTTCTTATTTTCCAAGTTCGGCTCCTATAGATTATTTTTTTAAAATTTATCAACGGAAATCGAAAGCAAAAATGCAACAACCCATCCGCTTTTGTTATTGCATATTACATATATTCATAAATTTGAACTCAGAAATGATATGCATTTGTTTTTTGATTTCTTAGCATTTTCAACTAAGGTGTCAGAAATACAGTAATACCCCGACTTACACGAATCCGGAGTTACGCGATTATCAAATCTCGTCGATTAGTCATTTGTTTGAGAAAAAAATTGGTAAAAGGTTTGAAGAAGTTGTCGATCTTGCCAGGCAAATAAATTTAGAAGGGGACAGTGATGATGTTCAGATACTAGTAGAATCCCACAATCAAGAGGTCACAATGGATGAGCTCATAGAAATGCATGAGCAAGCGCAAGACATTGAGGTACTTGACTCTTAAGTTCCAGTTCAAACAGGAAATCAAATGACGGGTGGGAATTTGGTAAATGGGCTTAGTTAAATTGAAAAAGGGTAAAAAATCCTAGAAAATATAACTCCAACAATGAGTGTATTTTTTCAACAAAACAAGAAATAAAGAGAATACTAGCTGCATGGCCCGGCGTTGCACGGGCTTCTTCAAGTGTATAGCTTTATTCCTTGGACGATTCCCCGTACCCTTTCAGTGTCAGGACTTCCTGGTGCGTGTAATATTTTTATATCAATGCCATTAAAATTCTCCTTTTCGAAGTTTTTTCCACGTCTTTGTTCCATCGGACGGGTCTGTTTTCCCCCTGGTTAGCCTGGTGTTACACGGGCATTTTTCGCGGGTACGACTTTATCCCCATGGAAATTTTCCCTTTTTGTGAGAGATTATTATAATGCTTCGCGCGAGAAGCATTGCGGGGAAAATATTTGAGCCGGTAGACTTCTTTGTTAAATTTTAAGAAATCTTCTACATCAATATAACATCAGTTTGCGGTTTTGAATGTGTGTTATCTAAGATTTTATTAAATATTTGTTTGTTTGTTTTTAAAAATCATTATTTATTTATTTTTTTTTTCGTTTCTCTGGCTAAAACTAAAAATAATTTATTTATATTTGTATGCGAAAACATATCCCGATTTAAGCGGTTATCTCTCAGTTCCAACTATCGCGTAAGTCCGAGGTGGCTACTATATTTTGATACCAGAAGCATAATCCAGCATTTCTCAAACAGTGGGGCGCGCCCCCTAGGAGGGCGTGATAACTGTACGAGGGAGGCGCGAGCATATTGAAATGTCGAAAACAAAAGATTTTTCGGTGAAATTATTAATTTACTGAAAGTAACAAACAAAATACGTTCTGACATAATAAAAAAATGAAGTGTACACACGTATTTACACTGATATAATATAAATGCATCAATACTGCACAGTGTAATTGATAATTAATTGAACAATACTAAGTTAAGAACAAGTTTAATAATTAGCAGTGACCCCATGAGCTTGTCATATTTAAAATTATTAACAAAAATTAACACTAAAGTTGATAATTTGCACGGTATATAATAAATCCCTTAACTGCCGATTAAAAATTAAGCGATTCGCTTTCCAAAGACACCGTTTCCACCTAAGGGCGTGTATGGGTTGGGTTGAGTTCGGTGTTTTATGGCGCAAGAGCCAGTTTTGGCTATACTGCGCCAAACATTCCTAGGTCTATGGTCTGGACGGGAAAAGAAGACGTTGGATGGCAAGATGGAGGGTCGAAAATAGAGA
Source organism: Trichonephila inaurata madagascariensis (assembly GCA_019973955.1). Taxonomy (NCBI): domain Eukaryota; kingdom Metazoa; phylum Arthropoda; class Arachnida; order Araneae; family Nephilidae; genus Trichonephila; species Trichonephila inaurata. Next base: position 111,176 of record BMAV01006472.1, read on the forward strand.
AGGATCACTGGGGTACCCCGAGGTCGTGACACCCGTGTTTACGAAAGATAGTAAGCCCCTTGTGAAAAGGAAAAGATCACTAGAGAGGGTACCTTAGATTAGACACCCGTACCCACCCAAAAGTTAGGCTGGGTGAGCCCTGAGGGAAGGGTGTGTATGGGATGTATTGGGGGTGGAAGGAATTAATAATAAGCAAATACTCAGAAAAAGTAAATCCTTCGCAAACACGGTCAAGGTCCTTTTATTGCATTCCAAAGCCTTCGAAATAATTTTGAGGCTAGCAGTGCACAGAAAAGATTGTTCTTCAGAAGGACGTATATATATGTCCACGGCAATTCACGCTTTGGTTGAGCGAGACGTTTATATACGCCGATGGCACTTAGGAGGTTAAAGTAGCTTTCTAGTTTTAGCGTTAAAGAGTATAGTTTTCTTGAAATCAATACATTGATGTTGTATGCAAAGGGGGCGCGATAAAAATTATGATTGAATTTTAGGTGTCTAATATTGAAAGTTTGAGAAGCACTGGCCAAATCCATAAAGTAAGAGTCTTACAATCATTTAATTGGTTTGGGTGGCGCTTTTCCAAAGATCGCCACGAAGCGGGACTAGAGACCGTTAAATTTGTCAAAGTTTAAAGTCCTTAAGAAGTTGGTATAATGTTGATGTATATTCGGGCATTTTCTTTCATTTGATCGTGGTTTAAAATTACCTGGTTCACCCCTAAAAACTTTCCCTTGCGTCTAATTGTAGGTCATTTTAAGGTATCCGACTACGTTCGGAACCGTGATTTTGCAAAAGCGCATAAATGGATAATTTTCATGATATTTAGTATCACTTAGATTAGAATAGATGTATAAAATTGTTTTAAGGACATTTTGACAAAACAAATTATTTAAATACAATAATTTGGCTAAAAATTAACTTAGAATAATATTTTTTGAAAATGTTCTCCTTTTGTGAAAAATGCTTCTATTATAATATTTTGCCCGTATATAGCTCAGACCTCTCTACGGAGGCTTAACTAGAATTTTTGAAATATATAACTAAGAAGTGGGTTTATCCATATTTTACAACAACAGAGGGGAGAAATTTTAAGAAAAAAACGCCAATAATTATTTCAATGGGTGGTAACTCTGAAAATAATGTGCGAGTTTTCAAAAATTCTAAAAATTCTATTACCTGTATATAGTTGATCCTCTGTAGAGAGGTTTGAGCTATATACAGGCAAAATATTATTATAATAGAAGCATTTTTCACAAAAGGAGAACATTTTGAAAAAAGATTGTTCTAAGTTCATTTTTTGCCAAAATATTGTATTTAAATAATTTTTTTTTGACTAAATGTCCTTCAAACACTTTTATGCATGTATTCTAATCTGAGTGACACTAAATATCCTGAAAATTATCCATTTATGCGCTTTTCTAAAATCACGGTTCCGAACGTAGTCGGATACCTTAAATAAATCATATGAGTAAAACGTACTGTTATGAGTGAATATTTAAGTATAAGTTTTTTAGAAGGAAAGAATTGAGTAGAAGAAGGTATCTCCACCGAGTTATGTGGAAGAAGGAGCTTGACCTTTATTATTTGGAGCAGCTATAGAACGGTACCACTGGCCTTTGACATTTAATATAGGAGAAGAGGGTGGTTTCCGGTTAAAACTCCTGTTCGGATTTTAACATCCCCAACAAAAACATCGGAAATTTCGGGAATATCAGACGCGAGGGCTATTTGAGAAGGACTTGGATCTTACCTCAAAGTATTCGAATTATAATAGCAGCTCCGCTCCCCACACCCATTCATCTCATTTCTGAAAAAGGACTGATAGGCTCCATGGGCTATGAGAGAGTTTACAATGAGCTTTCCAGTAACAACTTCAAATAAATTTACAATTATGAATTAATACAGTTCAAATTTGTAAATCCGCAACTTTTCCTGGTAAATTGATGTTTCCCATTTCATTCATTGTCAATTTTCCTGAGTAGAATGAAACAATAAAAAGAACTTAAAAAGTTTCTTTTTTTGTCATAGGTAAGTTATTTCATTTTAATGGATTTGATATACCAGATCCAAAAGTATAATTATCCAGCATTATACCACTTTGAAGAAATTAATACATGCACGATATACTCTTACGTCATCCATCAAGAACTTATCCAAAGTTTGATGGGTATTGATAAAAATAAAACAAGTAATAAAACGAATTTTGATCAATTAAGAAATGGTTCCGAATGGGGTGGTAACGAACCACATAAAAATGTCCCCAACACTATGTTTTAAGTACTGATAGCTCTTCTATAGGCGATTAAGAATTTTGAGGGGATGGACAATTTATTCTTGCTCGTTCATCACCTCATATTCCATATAAATTTATTAGGTAAAGGATAAAGGTATAAAAAGTAAATATATAATATATATTTATATAACGTATAATCTGCCCCTAAAATTAAAAAACAATCGTTTTCCATTTTATTTAGTTAACACACGCAATTAATTATTCATACATAAATGCAAGACATTACATATTCGAAAATTCACATATGCATATTCGAATAATTATATGAATAATAATATAATTCATATTCATGTAAGTCATAATCATTCAAAAATACTTTTTACTAAATCTCTTTATAATGTAAATTACATGTGTTTTGAAAATAACCTTTTTAATGTATCGTTTACAGCAAAAGGGTATTCTCTCTTGAAATTTTTCCTACCTTTTGTCGTACGAATGAATTAATAAACATGATGGATTAGTTCAAAATGTATTCCACCAAAATTTTTCACATGCGAAAATAAATAATTGAGTTATTCACAAGTTTATTTCATGTCTTTATTTCTTCATCTGATGATCGTTTAGTTGCGTGATTCGTTTCATCGGTCGATACAAAATGATGAATAAAACAAAAACAAAAAAATCTTTTACCATGTGAAGAGAGAAATATTTCTGGAAACGAAATTTATATTTCGGTCGTTTTTTAGAAGAGAGAATTTTTAGGGGATAAAATGGGTTAAATTCCTGTTGTAAAAAAAAAACTCGGTACTAAATTTCAATTTAATCTTATTTCAGTCCAGTAATATAGGCAAAAAAAGGGGGAAAGGGTGTCAGTTTAAACTTCATTTAAGCCTGCAATCTTAATCCAAACTTAAAGCGAGCTAATGTATTACTGTAGGCTACAACAATACATTATAGCTACAGTCTGTAGCTATACTTTGTTTTGGTCAATACTGTACTGACTTTTCTTGCTAATTGTTTTACTTAAATTAGAATTATAGTAATTTAATATTACATTGTAATATATTCGTTTTCTATGCACAAGGTGTAACACAAAGAAAAACGAAATTGGTCCAATAAATCATTGTACTTGCAGAATCAGTTATCCGTAACAGTATCACCATCAAAGTAGTTCCCGTCAGCGTTCACACACTTCTGAATTTGATGCTGCCATTATTGGTAACAGTTCTGGAGTGAGGTTCTTGGAAAGCCCCTTAGGAGATTTTCCGTTTTTGTATGAACATGTTCAACTGAGGTAAAATGGGTTCCCTTTTAGTAAGATTTCTCTGTATCAAATAAAAAAAGTCCCACATGGGGCCAAATCAGGTGAATATGGAGTATACTCTATCATAGTAATGTTTTTTCTGGTCAAAAACTGCTTGACAGATAGGACCATGTGAGCGGTTGCATTGTCTTCGTGCAGCAGTCATCCAACACTCCCCAATTCTAGCCTTTTTCCCCCCTAATTATTTCACGAAGTTTATTTTAGTACTTCGATGCAGTAGTGTTGATTAACAGTCTGAACACTGATGTGAGTGTCATGAATTATGGCTATGTTTCGGTCTGTAATCGCTGATCTTGGGTGCCCAGCAGATTCATCATCTTCCACACTGACCCTTCTCCAGAAAACACCCCTTATAGCATTCAAACACATATACAAGGGAAAAAATTTTTCAACCCATAAGCCTCATTTCCCCTTATTTAAAAACGGCTTTTTAAAAATTTTTTAAAACAGTTTGACGTTGTTTCCCGGATTTTTTCCCCGCAAAAATGTGCAGTTGCACTTATTCATTCAATGGCGCAATACTCCCAACTTGACGTGACCGATTAAGACAAACTGGCCACATGGATGAAGAAGGTGTGTAGGATGACGTTACCAAAACAGTGGTTGTTAACTCCACTATTTTTTTTTTTCCCCCCCCAGTCTAATTTTTTCCGTGTGTGTTTTCCGCTTGTATAAAATACTTTAAAAATACGCCACTGTAGACCTATAAAATGGTAAGGGAATATTTATAACTGGTAATATTTTAGGTCGGGATTGGATAAACTTTTTCAGGGTACCGGCTGTTTCTTATAAATTCAAGATGCGTGGTCCACGCAGTGACGTAGGTGTGGGGTGCTAAAAAGAGCTTTTAAAATTTTTTCCCCAAACTTAAAAAATAATTATAAAAATTTTTTTTTTCTTCTTCAATGACTCGAGACCCTTTTTCCCCCGGCCCCTTTCCCAGAAGTCTTTTCCAGGCATCCCTAATTTTAACAACTTTTTTTTTCCAATTTCTGACCTTTAAAATTTTTGGGCCTTTTTTAACACAAAATCAATCCCTCTTAACGGGAGTCCGCCCGAGGGCTTTTCCCTTTTGGGGTTTTAAAAAAAAAAGAAAATTCCTGCAGCAACGATTTTCCCTTCACCTAGCCAGATGACCAACCCATTTAAAATTCTGTATTTTGACAAACTTTACAACATCAAGTTGTTTGAAAATTTTTAAAGTTCTTTTAAATTAGATCTTCTTTCCATGATTCATTCACTTTCATCCCACCAAGAATGCAACGGGAAGAACTTTTTTCTCGAAAAAATTTTTGAAGCTTCCTCATCCTTTAAAGTCAATGGTCAAATTCTGATGCATAAATAAGGACAATCTTAAAAAGACTTTTGTAAAAAACCCCTTTTTTTTCTTAATTTGAGAAAACTGGATTTTAAAAACCTTCCAAGGTATAAAAAAAAATTTAATATTTACTAACTTAAATAATTACAATAAAGAAACTCACTCTTTAGATAATGTGTTAAAAGTAAAACAAAAGATACAAACGTAATAATATCAAATTATGCATTTTTTTATCAAACAATTCAAAGTACTTTAAAAAATAGATCATTTTCATCCCAAAATTTGTTTCTCACAAAATTTTGTCAGTAGAAGTCTTAGTCTGTATACTATCCACCCCAATCTTGAATAGATCGGTATATAATTATTAACTACTAATCTTCAGGCGGTCACCTCAAAATATCTTCGTGGTCCACAAGTCTATCGCGATCGGGGCTTAATGCCTAACCCCAAAATTGAAAAAAAGCAAAAACATAAACAAATTATTGGCATTATACTGTGAATTTGAGGCCTGGGTTCCAACAATTGTCTTCAATGATGCATAAATGGGGGGCTTTTACAAAACGGGTTTAGTCACAGTGTTTAAGGCCATAGGGTCCTTCATGTTTACGAACCCCTTGCCGAGTGTGGGGGTTTAAAACCCCCTGCCACTGAAGATTCTCCCTGTAAAAGGGGGTGATGCCATTAAATCTGTCGGGGCCAAAGTTCTCCCCTTTAAGTGGTATGGAAATTTAAAACAACTCAGGTGTAGTCCCCGGTACTTTTGGGCCCTGCAAAATTATGAGGTTCATAGCCAACAGCCATCGCGTTTCTTTTCATGCGACGTTAATAAGCAATCACTGATGAAGTCATCACGTGGTGTAGTGGTGAATCCAAGAAATTTAGATTATGGCTCATATATCGCCCTGATCACTTTAATGAGGTGTAAAACTACGAAGCTCTTCATTCATTACAATCATAAAACTCTAATTAAAAGCCAAAAGAGCAAAATGATAAAATATTTCTATCTTAATTTTTTTAAAAAATATTTGAATTTTCGGAGTTATTACATTTTTTTTAATTTCAAAAGTAAAATATAAATTTTCTCTTTTTTTTTAAACATTAAGTCAATAAAATAAGCATCTTTCTGGTTGAAAAGTCATATTTTTATTAAATCATTTCTATACAAAGTTCTTTTTACAATCGAGACTTCCAATAAAATATTTCTCTAGATCACAAAATAAAATACCGTTGCCAAGCGTTTTATGTAAAATAAACAAATATGATAAAATGACATTTAAAAAAATAGTCACGTCACTTTTGTTCAAATTCTTAGCAATAGTAACGAGAAAATGTTGTAAAAGTTAGTTTTGGCTCAGATTGATATGATAAAAATGAAAATTGGAAACATTTATGTGTATAATTCCCCAGCAGAAAAAAAAAGACTTTATGCATGTAAATAAATATCTTTAAATTTTACCACTAAGCTCAAAATAGAGTATTAAGAGATAAAAATACTTAAAATATATTTTATACGATGCATATATAAACTCTCAGGAAAATTAGTACTAGTATATTCCTACCAAATAATGCAGTTTTATATAATCATATGAAAATACTCATCCTTTTTCCTTTTTTTCCTTTCCTCTATTACAAGAGATTAGAAGCAGCTGCTCTGGCTCTCAGTATAAAAATACTTATTTGTGTAATAATATTTTAAAGGAAAATCGAGACATTAAAAGAAAATGTAGCTACATAGTGCATTACGTAATAAAGGGAAAATAACAAGTACTTTTAGAATCAAATTTTAAAATCCTTGAAGAAGATTATAGGGCTTAATAGCATAAGAAAAATATTCCTTAAAAGATTTTCTAAGCAAAAATGTAGTTTTTTAAAATGTTTAGAAGATTATTTAAACAAATAAAAAATACACTTTTCCGTGAATCATTCGTATATTTTTACAAGCATTGTTGCCAACGCTAAATCAACAATTTTTCCCTGAAGATGAATATGAATAAGATTTTGGAAATTATTATGAAAATATTGTTAGCATCCACGAAAGAGTGTCAACAATTTTTAAATATTTATTCTTCTGAGGTATAGAGTGGCTGCAGTAGTCTAGTGATTATGAACACGAACTGGTGATCGACGTGTGGCGGGTTTGACACCTGGTGCCTCTGATGACTCAACGTGATAGATGCCCGTTAAATCTGTTGAGGCGCCGTGTGGTAGTTTGTAGAGAGAAATACCAGTTCAGGTCCTCGTCACTCTTCCGAAAGTGCGTTGTCAATAGCCCTCGAGTTGCTTTATAATATTGCGTTAATAAACTCTCACTAACTCATTCTCATGCATGGAATAATTTTGATTAACCCTTTATCTATACGAACTTTAAAATTACATAGAATAACCATTTTTACGAATATTCTGACGATACTTAGCAAGAATATTTTAAAAAGTCTACTTTTCTAAGATATAGAGCATCAAGGGTTCTATGATGAACATTTTAGCGGGCAAGGGGAATAGTTTTAGAGCAGAAATTGCGTTTTAAACTGACGGCGTTTTCAGCGGATTGCGAAGATTTTTGTTCCTAAAAAGTAGTTAATGTCAAAAGTTAAGTGTCTTATTTTTTATATGTTAACAAAGACCATAGAAAACGATTCGACTATTTATTTTAAGTGACCAGTGTATATAATTAATTTTACAGTTAAATATCTTTAATTAATTAGCTCTAACTTATTAAATTTCCCAAAGTTGAGTATTTTGTTTATGTATATCCCTTAATTTTCAATGTAGTGATTAAAAAAATAGTGCATGAAAAAAACTGCAGTAAATCATAATGCAGAGTTTTCGTTTTAGTTTAAAAAGGAAAAAGTCGGAAAATGAATATTAATTTTGTAAAAAAAAAAAGAATGTATTTATACAGGATTCGAACATTTATGTTCTTGGTTAAAAGTAATTTTATGAAACAAATTAAGATGAGCAAAAATTTTAATTCACAAATTATCTAACTAATTAGTGGCTTTGAGAACCGAGTGGTCATGGTCATGAATTTGTGGTTAAAATTATTTCTGTCGACTCTAGAATAAAAGGGCCGATACACATGAAATGCGTTGAGACTCAAAATCCTTACGTTCGTGTCGTAACGTACAATTTATTTACATAACGTAATTGTAAATAACGTTGTAAGTTATTTACAATTTTTAATCGTAGGTTTACAAGGTGTTTTTGACTTTACTTGTAAAGCTATTGGATACTTTTTAGTATCGTCGTGTTGACAGCCGCGTAACGGAGAATATTAGGTCTCCCCTGCAAAGTCAGGTTTTGCCTCTAATATTTTATAGATTAGTTAAATACGTACTTGACGTCAGTCAGACTTTGGGCCCACCCCCACCACGGCGACGGTAGAGTTGCGGGGTTGTACATTACGCCACTGCTCGTTGGGTAGGCTCTTTTCACCTGATCTCGTAAAACTCAAGGTCCGCAGAAATTCATATCGTATAGGGAGGGGGGAGATAAAAGTTAAATCTGGTAAGGCTTAAAATGTCCTCGCATCGATGTGGTGTGGTAGTTAAGAGCTTAGCGAGCATGCGAGCTTAGGTATCGTCCTCGTCACTTGAAGGCGGTTCAAAACAGTGAGATCCGTCACCAATAGCCCTCTTGTTGCTTTATAGTGCGACATTAATATTCACTCACTCACTCACCCACCAAAATAGTCGAGCAAAAGTTTCTTTTTTCCCTTTTGTTCCTTTTTCACTGGTCTCCTTCTCACTTTTCATCAGTCTTATCCAGTGGCTTAACGAAAATATTGGAGAACCACCCGCAGTCAGATTCTGCGGCCCAAGCGGATTTCTTACAAAGAATTGTGAAACCGTAACATCAGGCTTTGGTCCTTATGGAATCTTGTCCCCCAACCCTGGTTGTAGGAGTGTACATTACGTCATTGGTCTTTTGCAACCTTCCAAGAAGGTCTGCCATACACCTCTTTAATTCCCTTTCATTCCTGACTGGAAAAAGCATAGGTTAGCACACGGAACCCTCAGATAGTGTCCCAAACATCAATGGTTCTTTCGGATAGGGTCTCAACTAGCCAACGCAATAGTTGACGCGGCATGTCGCAACTCTAAATGAAAATCCATACATTGACGTGCAAGTCCGATACATAATACACAATTCTTAGTGTTTCTTCCTCACATTAGTGGACCATCCTTTGCCCATATGTGTAGCAGGACCACTTGTTGTTGTTACTAATCTTCGCTTGGTCAGACGAAAAGTCAGATCAGATAGTTGAAACCGTTGACTTTAATGAAGTCCGATACTAGAAGTGGACTATCATGGATATCTTCCCTGTTCAGTTGAAGACAGTCCAAGAACAACTGAGGTGAAACCTGTTCTACCAATCCTTTAGGGCAAATATGAAACCTCTTATTGTCTCTAGAAAAAGTGAGACTTTTTAAGTGTCCACTGGCAAGTCGAGACAGACAAGTGTTGGACTGTCTGTCATAAGGAAGAGATAATGAAAGCCCTGGACTTTTTGCCTTTATACCATTTATTAACGGAGGTTTTAACCATTTTTCTTTATTTTGGGCTTTTGCCTTGAGAATAATTATAAATATGTGAGCTCTGAGGTGGTAGGGAGAGGATAGTCTAGTCCCTTCTTTGCAAGAGCGTCAGCCAATTCATTTCCTTAGATATTAACATAGAACGGTATATCAATTAAAAGTGTAATTTGTGATAGGGGGGAATGAGCTTAACTTTCCATAGGATAGATTAATTGATTTTATCTTCTATGCGGGCTTAGTTTTGAGCTGTTCAATTAAACTATGTCTGTCAGATAAAATCCAGAAGTCTTCGTAGTTACTTTCGCTCATAAATTTCTCTAGCCCCATGCCAGTTGCAACTAATTCGTTTCGAAAAATGGAACAAAAATGGGCCACACATTAAAGGAAACAAATGAATGGCAGCTGACAGAGGTGCCTGGTTATCCCCCCTTTTGGAAAACCCAAAAGAGTTTTTGCCTCTTTCTTGCGTTCCGGGAAAAAAAAATAGGGAAACGATAGCTGTAACCTGGGGTTAGGTTACAAAACATGTTGCGGAGCATCAGCTCGGATGTCGTTCACATCACTTAAGCAAGGTTTTAAATTTTAAAAATCCATCACCGATATCCCTCAAGTTGCTTTAAAGTGCGGCAGTAATAAGAAATCCAAGAAATTAAAATTTATTTTATTAATCTGTCGCGACCTGTTGGTCGGGGGAGGAGGGGAGAATGTTCGATGAAGAAACAAACACGATGTTAGAACCACTAATTTCATTCAACTTTTATCACTACGGGAATCCACTTCAATAACTAAACCCGAGGAGCAATAAGAATTATTAATCCGAAGATATAAAAATTTTGTGGACGGCCCCTTTTTTAGATCCTTCCAACCGCTCTTTTCAGCCGTAAAGGGGCTTAACTGCCGGGGGTCCCCCCTTTAGATTCAATCTTTCAAAGTACGACCACCGGTCGCTAACAATAGGATTTCCCAGTTCAACTTTAACCCTTTCTCGCCTCTAACGGGCTGGGTAGCCCCGTGGTTAAGGTATCGGATCTGGGGCAAGGTTGCCCTTTCGACAAAGACCCGCCGTGTTGGGCAGCGTGCCGTTAAAACTGCCGAGAGCGAAACGTCCTCCCGTTGGTGTGGTGTGGTAGTTGGGGGAGGGGTGCCGCTCAGGTGTCGTCCCCGTCCGCCATGGTTCAAAAAGGGTCCGTCGCCAAAGCCCCCGTGTAGCTGAACAGTGCGACGTTAATATTCCTCACTCACTCACTCGCCTACTCAACGACTGGCACTTACATAGAAGTTGCATTTGCATAAAACCAAGTCTTATCTACGGAAAACGGTTTTCAAAAATCACAGTTAAAAAGAGTATTTTTTCCCCAAGAGGATTAATATAAGCCCGAATAGAATCCGTTACAAATCTCATTAATTTCTTCATAAAGTAAGTCGAAAAAGCTAAGCTAATAAATAGGATGAAAACCTTATTTCAATCTCAAATATAGACAATTATTTACAAAATTATATTAATATCA